>JZKD02S1672738.1:453538-478831 GCA_000966675.3 Picea glauca
GAGTTTGTCTCATAGAGTTGGGGCCATCCAGATGTCTCATGGCCGCAAGAGTCTAGCACCATGGTGAGTGTCACGACTGGCGGTCTGCTGAGGAAATCAGCGACACGATTGGTGCTTCCTGTTTTATACTTGATGTTGAGGTGGAATTGCTGCAAGTATGTGGACTACTTTTGATGGTGGTCATTCTGCAGTTTTCCTTATGTCTGTATGAACTGCAGTGGCTTATGATCAGTGTGGATGACTGTCTCCTTCCCAAGAATGTAATGTCTCCACTGGCGGCATGCTTGCACAATGGAGTACATTTCTATGTCGTAAGTAGGGTACTTACAGATAGTATCTGACAATGTCTCACTATGATAGGCCACAGGGTGGTCGTGCTGAGTGAGAACATCACCCACAACATAGTCTGAAGCATCTGTCTCAATCTCAAAGGGATGCTGCAGGTCTGGTAGTGAAAGTACTGGGGCTGATCATAAGCGTTGCTTAAAATCATTGAATGCTTGTTGTTGGGACCGGCCCCACGCAAATTTCGCCTTACCACCACCCCTGTTTATTTGGCTGAGGGCCCATGCAATATGGGAGAAACCCAACATGAACCTGCGGTAGAAATTAGCAAGTCCCAAGAAGCTCCGAAGCTCAGTGAGTGTTGTTGGGGCTGGCCAGTCACGGATAACTTGGATCTTGGTTGGATCTACATGTACGCCATGCTGATCAATGATGTAGCCTAGGTAATGGACCCTGTCCATGCTGAAGGAGCATTTTTCTAGGTTGGCGTATAGCTTGTGCTGCCACAGGGTGTGCAGAACCTACTAAATATGCTGCAAGTGTTCAGCCCAAGTCTTTCTGTAAATTAGAATGTCATCCAAATACACCAATGCAAAAGTATTGGTGAATGGTTGTAGGATATCGTCCATCATCCTCATGAAAGTGGTTGGAGCATTTGTTAAACCAAAGGGCATGAACAACCATTCAAAAATTCCTTCCTTTGACTTGAAGGCGGTCTTCCATACATCTGTTTGTTCTATCGGGACCTGGTGGTAGCCAGACTTCAGATCAATCTTACTGAAGTATTTGGCCCCCGTGAGTTGATTATGGAGGTCATCGATTTGGGGAATCGGGTACTGGTTTCTGACAGTGATTTTATTCAGAGCCCGATAATCAATACAGAGTCGCCAGGTTCCATCTTTCTTCTGTACCAGCACGATTGGGCTCCCGCAAGGTGATGAACTGGGGCAGATGTGCGCCTTGTGGAATAATTCTTGGATCTGTCGCTTGATCTCCTCATTCTCTAACAAAGAGCGACAATAGACTAGCCCAATGGGTAGCTGTGCGCCGGGGGTTAGTGCAGAGGTACCCCTGTAGGTGAGGAGAAGATATCCGAGTATTCTTCCACAACCTTATCTACTTTCTTCTGTTGTGTGGAGAGGTCGGTCGTAGAGACCCTGGATGTGGCTGTGATCTTTTTCTTATTCTGAGAGCGAATTACGAAGAAGACGAACTTCCCCGTCTGAGAGATGACCTTCCTGCATTGCTTAACAGAGATCAAGGAAATAACACTAGGTGGGACTGCCTCGGGTATCTTATACAATTTCTTGTTCAAAGTAATAATAACACTACGAGGCCTAGACTCATATACAACATGACGTTTCCATAAATAAGGTTGGCCCAAAATAACATCACAAACTTCGAGAGGAGCAACATCGCACAATACCTCGTCTTTGAAGGGCTTGATGCCGTACGACATTTGACACTGTTGGCTGACGCGGAGATCGCTTCCTTGGCAGAGCCATCCAATGGTGTAGGGTTGTGGGTGCGACGTTGTTGGCAGGGCCAGTCGCTTGATGACCTCTGCTGAGATGAGGTTCTTTTGGCTACCGCTATCAATGATGAAGTGCAGTGGGGTGCCTTTTACCCACATCTATGAATGGAAGAGGCGCTCTCCTTCTTCTGGCTCGTCTGGTTCACCAGGCTGGAGCTTGGTGGTAGCAACAGTGGCACTGGGTTCCGCGTCAATGATCCATCTTCCCCTTTCTGGTTCTGTCTCGGAGTTAGAATCTGCATCTGATTCAAAGGCTTTCACTTCGGCCACCAGCGACTGCTTTGAGCGACAGTCAACAGTGTTATGCCAAGGGCTCTTATGGAAGTCACACCACTTCCCGGTATCTTTCTTTGTCTTTCCAGTGTCCTTCTTTGCTTGCAGATTGTACTGGTTGTCTTGATACTGTCCATCTTTGCTCTTTCCTTTATTCGATGGGTTGGGGACGCCCTTTCCTGGCTTTTGTTGTGAGGGGTTCCCAAGCCCTAATTGTCGCGTCTTTTGTTTGAGCTTTTGCTCGATTTTGACGGCATATCGGTAGGCTGCGCCCAAGGATGAGATGTCCAGAAATTCCATTTCGGTCTGGATGTATCTAAGCAGAGCACCGCGATACTTGAGCACTAGATGTTGCTCCGAATCTTTGATACCCAACTTGGTGCGCAAGGTATGGAAGATATTTGTGAAATCTGGCACTGCTTGGTCTCTTTCTTGCCGCAGTGTGGTCCATTTGGTATACATGTCGTCATAACTTCCGACAGGGTAGTATTGTTCCTTAATAGCATCCTTGAAGGATTCCCAGGTGGCCGTGACTGAAAATAATGAGGTTTCCTCTGTTTCCTTTTTCTCACAGAAAGTTTCTCACCAATCTTTGACATGGGGAACGACTTTGAGGAGTGCAAAAGTAATCTTTTCTCTATTCAAAAAATTATGAACAGAAAAATACCCTTTTAGTAGATTCAATCACTTGTCTACAACATCTACGTCTATATGACCTTCAAATATAAGAATATCAAAGTTTATTTGTACGCCTCCGTTCGAAGAAGATGCGTCGCCTGTTGGTAGTCGCTGAAGGATTTGCGCGAAACTATCGATCATCTCGTTCCTCTGTTGTGTGAGGGATCCCTCAATCAACAGTTTGAAAGGATCTCCTATCCCATCATATTTCTTTTCTCCTTCCATGGGAGGTCGCTTGGGAATGCGAGAGCTTCTGTCCTCAAGAGAAGCAAGCTCGAGACCCAACTCTTTGTACTCCGACCTCGTTGGGGACATGCATTAAGACGACAAGGAGCGCACCGCTCTGATACCACTGATCCAGATTTTATGAGAAAAATGAAATGAGTACAAATTATTAATAGGTGCTTAACACAAAATAACAGAGATACAGTAAAACTAGTTTTCTATTCAATAATGAAATAAGCTGAAACTGTAAAATGCAGCGGAAACAAGCTTGCTAGAATGGTGGCAGCTTATCTCTGAGAAGAGATGTGACGACAGCGTGCATTCGCAAGAAGAAGGTTACAATGAGGCTCTGGACGCCTTTTTACAATAAGAAAGAATGCCAAGAACCCTAGACATCCAAAAACCTAACCCTAGGAGATGAAGCACCAAAAGTCATGTGGGCCCCGTTTGGGTAAGCTAGTACATCAACTTCCCGGTGTCGTAACTTTTGCATACGATCTCCATTTTAGGCGTGTGATAGCTCGTTGGAAAGGCATCATTGAGGATCTCGATACCGAAAAACCTTCATTTAGGCCCTCAAAATGGCCCCAAAAGTAAAAACTGCTAAAAATAGTAAATTGCCAAAAATGTCAGAAAACTGTTTTGAGCCAGTTGGAAAAGGTGGGTGGCCACCGATATCCATCTGTATCATAGAGGTTATAAATGATATCCAAAGTCACAATTGAGCCCCAAAAATGAATCTCCTCGACGATACCTTTCGAACGAGCTATCATATGCCTAAAACAGATATCGTATGCAAAAGTTACGGCCCTGGGAAGTTGATGTACTAACTTACCCAAAAGGGACCCACATGAATTTTGGCGCTTCATCTCCGAGGGTTAGGTTTTTGGATGTCTAGGGTTTTGGGCATTCCTGTTTATTGTAAAAAGGCCTTCAAAGCCTCATTGTAATCATCTTCTTGCGAATGCGAGTAGCCGTCACATCTCTTCTCAGAGATATGCTGCCACCATTCTAGCGAGTCTTTCACTTTGTATTTTTACAGTCTCTATACATTTCTTTCATTAATAGAAATCGTGTATTACTGCATCTTTGTGTTTATGGTTGCATCTCTGATATATTTCTGTTATATTATTGGATATACGTGATATCTCTGTGCATTTCTTTATTATATCTCCGCTCTCATTTCGTGCCGAAAATAATCTGGATCAGAGAATGACAGTGAGGATAAAAATCCACCTTCGCTTTCTCACCTTCCTCTAGATAAGTCCATTGAACCTGAACTTGTACCAACACCACCACTATCTAGATGGGTCCATTCAACACGAGAAGCAACTGGTGATCTTATCGATGATCCTTCAGATCAGTGTTGAACACGTTCATAGTTCCAATGAGCCTCTTTTGTTTTGTATCAAGTTTCAGAGACTCATTGTAATATACCTTGTCTATATTACAATTCTCATTAATTACTAATTAAATCATTAATGTAATAATTATACTTTTAAATGTAAAGTCACGTCTTCTTAGACAAAAATATGTGACTTTACTCATGTATGTGTATTTATACACATTGTTGTACATTGAATAGGACAACGAATAATATATATATATATATATATATATATATATATATATGGTTTACAACTTCCAATTGGTATCAAAGAAGTTCATTCTTGCGACCTCCAAACCCTCRCACAACTTCTCCAACTCTCCTCGTTGTCTCATTTCACTTGTCATATTCCCACACTCTCTTTGTTGTCCCTCTCTCCCTCTTTGCTCACGATTTCACTCATACCCATCTACCCATGCTCCCTCTTTGTTGTCCCACACTCCCTTCCTTATCTTCATCCATGCTTGTCCCATCAGCCCTTGTCCCTACGACCAACGCCAACCTTTGTTTCCACACACCCCATCCATTGGCATACCTTTCCATTCGTCCCTCTGCTCGTTTCCCTCCATTCGACTTCCATTCTGCATCACATCCTTCTCCATTCGACCCTCATCTCACCCCTCCATTCGCCCTCCATTCCTCCACTAATTCACCCTCCTCTTTCCCCCTCATTCCTCATCACAATACCCACTTTCCATTCACCCTTACCTCCCTCAACCCTACACATTCACCCCCATTTTCTTCATATATATATTTAATATTGTATATATATTTAATATTACAATATTAAATATATATTAAATATTAAATATTATAAATATTTACTACATATTCTCTTTATTACCCTCAAAGTGAGCCTTCCATTCTTCTTTCATTAATGAAGAACTTGGGTCTTCTTGTTGAATTTTCATCTTAAGCAGTTAACTAGATTAGTGTTCTTAAAATTTTAAACAATTGGCACAATAAATGCATATAAAGGATCACTAAAAGAGAGACATCCATAGCATACACAATATTTACCCCGGGAAAACCCTCTAGGGGAAAAACCCAACAAAACTTCCTTAATATAGATTCAACAACCAAGAACAATGCCTCTCTCCAAGAGAGAACCGAAGAAGAAGAAGATCCTTCTCAAACCTTTGACTAGGGAAGAGTAGCGCACCACATAACCAAGATAAACTCAAGATATAGACCAAGATCCTCCACAAAATCACTCCCAACTGCAGTAGCATCTCCCTCTAAGACTTGCACACTTCTTTTCTTGACTTGAGAGCTTGAGTTGTGCATTATTCCAAATGAGGCGCTAGCCTCTCTTATAAATACTAGTTTGGCAGCCTAAAATTAGGTCTGGGCTGACCTAACAGTTTGTTAGGGCACAATAGGGATGACATTACAAAATACACTTTATAAAATATATTTGACCTTTTTACTTTGGCACAATACGATTGAGTTGACAAGTGACACTTTATAAAATACATTTGACACTTTAAAAAGGAACAATATGGACGACATGAATAATTACAATACAATAAGAATATCTTCCGCTACAACCCAAAAATTTAAAACTCCCTCTTAGCGAGGAAGGTATTCTTCTCGACACGATCATCATCACTGCTTCTGCGCTTCTGTACACCTGGTCATTGTCTTGTTGTCGTTTCACGAATCTATATTTCACAAGAAGTTTTCAAATTGTATAACATGAATCCAGTTCATTACTGGCATCTCATCAGTAATGGTGGGGATTTCTTCCAACTCACACAATGTTGGGCATCTAGCTTTCACTAGGAACAGCCCCATGCTAGTCCCCTAGTTGGCACACTAGTCATATGACCCCACATAGACCAAGCATCTAACCATGAGGGTTAGGCAATGTAGTGCACACACACTACCCATCTAGACCCATGATAGGAATCATTTGACCCAGAGTCTGACCACTAGCCCTAGGCTAGTCATCGTCCAACCACACGAGTTGGAGCTCCATCTATCAAGGAAATATGCCCTCCTTGAAAGATCCATGATGTACACTTCCTGAAGCTGGGAACACATGCCCTCCCTAAAGGATCTGCATCTTCTGACCTTGTGCGAGGTTAGGCTGACTGGTGCCACAGTCAGTTCTCGAACATGAGCATGTTATTACTGCACCACACTATGTTGCACTTGAATTCACATATGTAACACATCACTCCCTCTCATGAGGGAAAGTCCTTTTGGACCACACCAATATTTTCTCTGAAGTACTCAAACTTCACTCTCAAGATAGGATTAGTCAAAACGTCTGGTACCTTCTCTTCGGTAGGATCATACTGGAGCTTCACTGCTCCCTTCTATACCATCTCTCAGATATAATGGTACTTTATCTCGATATGCTTGGACTTGTCATGGTATACTGGGTTCTGTGACAACTTTATGCAACTCTGTTTGTCACAAAAGATACAGGTCGCCTCCAACTGGAGATCAATCAATCCTATAATCATCTTTCGAAGCCACACTGCTTCGCCACAAGTTGAACATGTTTCTACACACTCTACCTCTGCAGAACTGAGTGCCACACAAGTCTTCTTCCTACTGATCCATGAGATCACAATTGATCCCAAACTAAAGCAACATTTGAATGTACTTTTCCGGTCTATGACACTTCCTGCCCAATCCGAATATGTGTAGCCCTACAATCTTATCTCACAATTTGAGATATATCTGATTCGATAATCAATTGTACCCTTTAGGTACCTCATCACATTTTTTGCTCCAATCAGGTGAACATGTCTAGGCTCAACCATGTACTGAATCAATGTGTTCAACGGAAAACATATATATGGTCTTGGGTTCATTAAGTACATCAACGAACCAATCATGTTCCTATATATAGTGGCATCCACTGCCTCTGAAATTGTATCACACAACAACTTTAGGTTTTCCACCATAAGTGTAGATATGGCCTTACAATCCAACATCTGGAACCTCTTCAGGATCTCCACTGCATATTTTATTTGGTTAAGGAAAATCCCATTTGGTCTCTTCCATACCTCCATAACTAAGAAGTAATGCATCATGTCTAGGTCCTTCATCTTAAATTCTGTAGCAAGTTTCCTCTTATTCTCAACGATGAGCTTCTTGTTTCCTATCATAAACAGATAATCCACGTACAATAGAAATATCACAGTCTCACCATCCACAACCTTGAAGTAAACGTTGGAATCTGCAGTACTCTTGGTGAAACCCAAGCTCATTAGGAAATTGTATATCCTGCAATACCAAGCTATGAGAGCTTGCTTCAACCCATACAAGGCTTTCTTCAACCTTCACACATGTGTTTTCCCGACATGTGTCTCAAATCCTTGTGGTTTCTCCACATATACTTCCTCTTCTATTATTCCATTCAGGAAGGTTTTCTTCATGTCCATCTGATTTAGCTTCCATTTTATCACTACAACTATTGCAAGAATGTTCCTAATAGAAGTGTATCTCACCACGGGAGAAAATTTATCCTCATAATCGATTGCTTCTTTCTGGGATAAACCTCATGCCACGAACCCTGCCTTGTATTTCTCTATGTTTCTATATGGTTGACCTCTGCCTTTTCACCTGTAAATATCTCTTCTGGTGTCTTGTTACCAACTACTTCATGAGGACTTCTATTCTACTCATATATAGTATTCCAATATGCTTCTTCCCATAAATGCATTGGTAGGTCTTGATCATGAATCATGGCTTTCACTGCTTCCATGATTGTTCTATTCTTTCTCTCTGCCACACCTTTCTGCTGAGGATTGTAGGGAGTAGAGAGATCCCTCTTAATCCAAACTTCCTTCCAGGATGTCTTGAATTCATCGGATGTGAATTATCCTCCATTGTCTGACCTCATAGTCTTTAGTTTTCTTTCAGAGATATTTTCTACAAGAGATTTGAATTCTTTGAATTTGCTAAACACATCACTTTTATTTTTCAAGAAATAAATCCAGGTTTTACATGAGTAATCATCAATAAATGAAACATAGTATACATACTTTCTTATGAGTTTGTTGACATTGGTCCACATACATTTTCATGTACTATGTCCAGTGATCCCTTTGCTTTGTTGTCGCTGTTTGGAAATGGGTTCTTCATGTTCTTCCCTTGTGTGCATCCCTTGCATATGCCTTCATGGTTTACTTGAATCTCTGGTAAACTTGTCACCATCTTGCTTACAATAGGTAATGCCTTGTAGTGTAGATGAGTGAATATCCTATGCCATAGTTCACACGAAGTCATTGTATTATGTACAAGTGTTGAATCTGAGTGTCCATTCAATTTGTACAAGCCTCCATCTTGGACACCAATCAGTACTGCATCATCAATGGTTTTTACTTTTGGCCACATAAGTACTTAACCATCTACAAAAGCGACTCAGAATCCTTTCTTATCTAGTACTGAGATGGAAAGGAGGTTCTTCTTCAATCCAAGAACATATAGCACATCCTTCACCTTCATTGGTTTTACGGAATCCAATCTGTAAGTTACTTCTCCTAATCCTTTGATGGGGTACTGGTAATCATCGCCTAGTTTCACCTTATGAGGTGAATCCTTCTGTATCAGATTTGAGAATGAGTTCTTATATCCTTTCATGTGCTTGGAGGCACCACTGTCAATGAGCCATGTGACACTTCCATGGGTGACTGTTCCAGTAAGAGATGAAATAAAAACATACTCTACACTTGATTCATCTCCTTTAGCTCTCTTCTGATCAAGTTCGTCATATTTTGCAGCATGAGCGTGATGTCTCTTATAGTTTCCTTTTTGACCTTATCTTTCGAGTTGGGACATAATCTTGCAATGTGTCCCAATTTCTGACAAATGTAGCATCTTCTATTGGAGTAGTCCTTTTGGACCTTGTGAGATTTGTGTGACTTCTTGTAGCAATGGGAATGATCCTCCTTCTTACTCTTTCCTTTTCCTGCATGTGCTTCTAAGGCTTGATCATCATCAGCTATTTTTTCTTCTCGTGCTACCAGGCTTGCTTCTTCTTGTTTACAATCCTCCCACAGTCTGTTGAACTTCATAATATTCCTTCTAGAACATATCCCTTGAATGAAATATTCCCATGATATCGGGAGACCATTCAAGGTGGTTATTACGAGTTCAAATTCTTCTACATTGTCTCCAACGGCTTCAAGTTTCTCCTTAATCTATGATACCCTTGTGAAGTATGACTGAATAGTTTCCAAGTTCTACATATTCACACTCTTGAGTTGTGTTCTCAAGGTCATCTTCTAATTGATGTTTTTTCCTTCATACAATCTAGATAAGGCATCAAACATCTGCTTGGGATTTGTTAAAGATGAGATGTGAGGGATCAAGTGATCCTTGATGGAATATACAATGATTTTGTTTCCCTTGAACAAGCTATTCTTGTGTTTTTCCTTGGCCTCATCTCCCTCTAGTTCTGGAACTTCCTTGTTAACGAATTCTTCTAGGTCATGCTCTTCTAAAATGAGCATCACTATGTACTTTCATGCTCGAAAGTTATTATCACCCTCAAGCTTCTCATCAAGCTTAGTGTTGGTAGTCATCTTGCTTGTGACGGAAATATGATAAGAAATAAAATTTCAAAGAAGTATTTTGAATTACCAAAGAGTATGCTATGCCAAGTTGAAATTTTGTTGCAGATGCCTTGACTTAGGGTTTATGAGGAAACCCTAAGTTTTCAAACTTTGAATTTTGGAATTCTGATCCAAGGACTAGATGTGCCCTCCTAGGGCGATCTCCTAGATGGTCTTACTTTACACAATTTCCTTTAGCAAGGTGGATGACATCACCTTCTAGGGTTTATGTAGAAACCCTAATTTCTGAAACTTGTCCAAACTGAAAACTACTCCAGGGAAAAAGTGCACTAGGTTTAGGAGAGTCTTCTTATGCCCTTGATTTTCTCAACAGGCTCTATTGTTCTATGAAAATTCCTTCTTTCATGCCCGCTCTGATTCCATGTTGAATTTTCGTATTAAGCAGTTAACTAGATTAGTGTTCTTAAAATTTTAAACAATTAGCACAGTAACTGCATATAAAGGATCATTGAAAGGGAGACATCCATAACATACACAAGATTTACCCTGGGAAAAGTCTCTAGGGGAAAAACCCATCAAAACTTCCTCAATATAGATTTAACACCCAAGAACAATGCCTCTCTTCAATAAAGAACTGACGAAGCAGAAGATCCTTCTCAAACCCTTGACTAGGGAAGAGTAGCGCACCACACAACCAAGATAAACTCAAGAGATATACCAAGATCCTCCATGAAATCACCTCCCAGCTACAGTAGTGTATCACTCTAAGAATTGTGCACTTCTCTTCTTGACTTGAGATCTTGAGTTGTGTGTTATTCCAAATGAGGTGCTAGCCTCTCTTATAAATACTAGTTTGGCCAACCTAAAATTAGGTCTGGGCCAACCTACCAGTTTGTTAGGGAACAATAGGGCCAACCTTACAAAATACACTTTATAAAATATATTTGACCTTTTTACTTTGGCGCAATTGGGTCGACTTGACAAGTGACACTTTATAAAATACATTTGACACTTTAAAAAGTCACAATAGGGTCGACATGAATAATTACAATACAATAAGAATATATTTTGTTTCTACCCAAAAATTTAACACTTCTTACCGATGAGCAACATGAGCAACATGAGGAGACCCGAGAGAAAGCCTAGAGAACCAGAGAAAAAGACTGGAGGATCATAGGACAATTCTTCCTCCACACTAGAGCTAAGTGAAAACATCAAAGAGTTTTTTGCAGGACTTATAAATCAAGTAAATACTTCATTCAATGAAAAAATCGACAAATTAAACGAAGAACTAGTGGAATGCAACAAAAACTACCACGACAAGAAATTAGAGCTCAAAAAAATCGCAAATGGAAGTAGAATCCCCAGTAATTCAACTTTGCAGTGTGGGCCTCACCAATCATATTACTCACCCAACATGGGGACGTCTAATAATGGCATTCCCAAGGAGAAAATTATTGTTCCAAAATTTGACGGATCAGACGCAAGAGGAGCAACAAGATGGGTAAATAAAATCGAGTAGTACTTCAGGGATTACCAGATTTTTGATGATGAAGAAAAAATTAATGTCACATATATACATATGAAAGACTTTGCGTATGACTGGTTCCTATGGTGGAGAGAAAAATCCAATTCTCTAGCAAGAGACTGGGTTATATTAAAAAATAACTTCTTCCTACGTTTCCTCGACATAGAAGAAAAAGGGGTTTTCGCTAAACTCACTCGATTACAACAGTCGGGTACAATGGATGAATTTTTTCATGATTTACATTTGTTAGCCACTCATGTCCCTAATATATCATAAGACTTGCTACTTCAAATAGCCTTATCAGTATTAAAGGAAAGTATCCAAAATGAGCTCGAATTACATGACATTAAGGATATCGAGCAAGCTCGCCAGAAAGCTAAAATCGTTGAAAAGAAACTTAAAGTATATCAAAATAAAACATGGCACTCACTCGAAGACTCTAGCTCCAAATACATTCCCCCTAACAAAAGGACACCACCACTAGACACGATACAAGATAAGGACCAATGTTTTACATGTAACACACCTAATTGGAAACCGGGCCATAAGTGCAAAGACAAAATGTTTTTTCATTTCAAAATAGACAAAAGTGTCAGTGACAAGGACGAAGAAGCATGGGACGTATCTTCATCCGATGAAGAAACAAATAATGAAGACTCACGAAATCCCCATGAGTTAGGGAATTAAAAAAAAATATGACACTCTCTATTGCTGCAATGACGGGTATTTCTCAGCCCCGAACTCTCAAAGTTTATGGCTATGTTAATAAAACTAAATTAACAGTGCCCATTGATAGTGGCAGTTCACATAAATTTATAGATACAAGGCTAGCAAGGCAATTAAACATATTCATTCATCCCACCTTTGAATTTCATTTCTACATCCCAGGAAATAGGACCACGTCATGTGATGGGAAATGCCACAAGGTAGAAATATCCATGAGTGACTAAAAATCAAAATCTCCTATGTATGTTATTCCAATCAGAGGGGTAGATATTTCCTTGGGGGGCCAATGGCTAGCCACACTTGGTACTGTTGGATTAAAATTACAAGAGCAATTGATAAGGTTTTATCAAAATTGGGAAAAAGTACAAATTACATGGAATTAATTATCCTCCCCCACAAATAGTCTTGTCGAATAGAATGGAAAAATGATTAAAAAGGGAGCCCATGCTTATTTCTTACACTGCTATGCAATAGAGGGTACTACTAAGGAGGACAAAAATGACGATCCCAAGAAATTGGACAAAATTATTGAAAAATATAACACCATATTTCAAGAACTTACTTGAGGGCTTCCTCCACCTCGTTCTAGAGGCCACATCATAGAATTGATCCTCAGTTCCGCACCAATTAGAAAAAAATATTATAGACAGTCGCAACAACATAAGGCATAAATCGAGCGCTTGGTTCAAGAACTATTGGACTGTTGTGTTATTACATGAAGCAAGAGTCCTTTCTCAGCTCCGGTTATACTAATTAGGAAGACAGATAGAATCAAAACTCAAGTACATGAAAATCAAGGTCCTGACAATGATTATATTTTTTTCACATGCAAGAGAAAACAATTTTGTATGTGTGAAATGGAGGGTGATAACCACAACGATCAATATTCAGAAGATTCTAATGGACAATCCAAAATCCAAAAATCTAACCATCAAAATAGCAATGCTTCGAGGTCGAAGCATTTGAAGGAGGGATGACTTGTAATATATTGTATGTATATTACAATGTCATTAATTACTAATTAAATCATTAATGTAATAATTATACTTTTAATGTAAAGTCACGTCTTTTTAGACAAAAAGACGTGACTCTACTCATTTACGTGTATTTAATACATGTTGTTGTACATTGAATAGGTCAGCGAATAATAAATTTATAAATATTAAATATATTATTTATATATATATCTGGTTTACAACTTCCACTCATGATCCAGAGACATTTGTAGAAGCTTCAGGTCATCCATATTTGGATACAACAATGACTAAAGAGTATCGGTCTTTAATGGAAAACAATACTTGGGATCTTGTACCTCTTTTGAAAGGAAGAAAACTTGTCAGATGTAAATGGATCTACAAAACTAAGTGTGCATCAGATGGAAGTGTTGAAAGACACAAGGCTTGATTAGTTTCCAAAGGATTCTCCCAAGTTGAAGGAATTGACTATAATGAAACCTTTTCCCCTGTAGCCAAAAATAATTCCATCTGCCTTGTTCTAGCCCTTATAGACTCACACAAATGGGAGGTCCATCAGATGGATGTCAAATACGCCTTCTTGCATGGGGATTTGCAAGAAGAAATCTACATGGAACAACCTCCTAGCTATGTCCAAAATGACTCTAGCATTGTTTGTCACCTTAAGAAATATCTTTATGGTCTTAAGTAAGACCCTCGAGCTTTGTAAGCCAAAATGAACAACTTTCTTCTTGACACCAACTTTTCTAGATGTCATTCTGACCCCAATTTCTATACCAAGAAAGTAGGAAGCCATCTCATAATCCTTGTTCTTATTGTTGATGATCTTATCCTCACTAATAGTGACCCTAAATTTTTAAACCATGTGAAATCCAGCCTTAAGAAGAAATTTGAAATGACTGACTTAGGATATTTGCACTATTTCCTTAGCCTCCAAGTTTTGCAAACCAAGGAAGGAATTTTTCTTTCCCATTCTAAGTATGCTTGTGACCTTCTTCATTTCTTTCACATGGAAGATTCAAAACCATCCCCTTCTCCCTTTCATTTTGGAGTCAAACTTGTTGCCACTTGTACTTCTCCTAAATTTGATGCCACTTTGTACCATCAGTTAGTTGGTAGCCTCTTCTACTTGAATCATACCCGTCATGATATTTATTTTATTGTTGGTCTTGTTTCTCGGTATATGAAAACACCCCATGAAATCCATTAGAAAGCAGCTAAAAGGATACTTCGATTTACCCAGGGTATAGTTCAATTCAACTTACATTACAATTCAGGGGGGACTCCTTTATTGTTTGGTTTCACTGATTTAGATTGGGCCAATGACCCTGGTGATCAAAATTCTACTGCAAGTTATGTTTTCAACCTTGGTTCAAGACCTATCCCTTGGGCCTGTAAGAAACAACAAGTTATTTCTCTTTGTTTATTAGACGCACAATACCGATCAACAATTAATGCAAGTCAAGAATCCTTGTGGCTTCAATAGATCCTTTCATAGTTTGGATTCCAACAACAACATCTGAACGCCCTCTGGTGTGACAATCATAGTGCCATCAAGATCGCCAAAGATATAGTTCAACATCAATGTAGAAAACAAATCAAGCTACTCATGCACTTCATCAGAAAGATAATTCATGATTGAGTTATTGAAGTGCTCTTCTGCCCTATAGAATATCAAGTCACAGACATTTTCACAAAGTCTCTTATAGAAGCAAAGTTTTCCAAAGTTTGATCTATGTTAGGAGTTCAGGAAGTTGTCATTAAGGGGGGATAGGCTCTAATACCTCCTTCCTTCTCCTATTGTGTCACCTTTGTAAATTATTCAATCCTATCCCAAGTTGTTCTTAAGGGGGGATGCTAGGATATTTAGACACTTAGGAGTTAGTTCAGATCAACTTGGTCAAATGCATCGTTAGGTAAAAGTGTGTTTCTTTAGTATGCATTAGTATGCATTTGTAGTTAGGTAATCTGACGGTCACGATGTTTTCCTGACATAGGGTGATCTGATGTATCATATTCTCATCGATCTTAATGACTACATTAATCCATGGCTTAACACCCGATTGTCCATGGTCTTTATTTAAAGAGCACGGAGGGTCATTTTCCGATGATCGATTATGAGAAACTCTCTTGCAGGGATGATTTTAAGGATGGATGTTTATTTTAAAATGTAGAAACCTTGGAAAATCTTACTAATCCTTCATATGCCAACTATAAAATGTTTGGAGATATTTTTGTAAAAATATTCAAATTTCTAAGGATTTTATATAGTTTGTATAAATTTTTGGCAATTTTTAAGGTAAAATAATTTTATCTTATAGAATTTAGGTGAATCATTTTTAGAATAATCAATCTTTTTTGGGGAAAAACCTTGGAAAATTAGCCCATGAGCGAAATTTAGCCCCTAAAATCATCCCTTCTCTCTTGTAAATATCTTTGTAATTTTTTTCTTTTGCATTAATAAATTGCTCCAAGTGGCCACGTTGGTTGGGGCCATGGATGTTTCCCCATAGGGTTTTACCACATGAAAACATAGGTGTGTTAATCTTTGATTTGGTTGTGTGAGTGGTTACTGAATGTGTTCGTCTTTTGTTGGAATAAATGTTTTGTCAAATAGTTTAGAGTTGCACCTCTAATTCTTATTCATAATCTCCCAACTTCATTGTTTACAATACAATATATATAGGATCTCGCGGAACCCCTAATCAATTGACCCAGATTAGACTACAACCCTAATTCCTTAACCAAAATTAGGAAACCATGGGCTAAGCCACAAATCCTCCCATGCACCACAAAACCGCCAAAAGTGAAAACCACATGCTAAAAACCGCTAAAAACAGACGCAAAAATTGTCCAATTTTTTTGGGGGGATCTTCCCCCAATGTGAACCCCCCCCCCCCACATGACACCCAATGCAACGAAGCATGTGGGGTTGGTCATGCAAATAATATAACACATACCCAACATATCATAGGGGAACAATGGATGATGGAAGGAATAATACCTATAACATCACCAAGGATGGGGGAAACTTTCATTTGTTTCCAATGAACAACAAGGGGCCCAAAAGTGTTGTCATTGAAGAAATTCTTGAACATAATGAAAGATGAAAATGAATGATACATTATACTATTACCAAGGAATGACACAATTCACAGTGGAGAAGGAGATCCACAAATAAGCAAAGATGATGTTGGAAGATTACAGTGACATAGAACATAATAAATCTCTAAAAGGATTACCACTAAAATGGAGGATAATACAAAATATTGACTTGATTATAGGTGGAACAATTTTGAATCAAGAAACACGTTCAATTATCCTAATGGAATGTGCATAAGTGAACACACAAATTGGAGAGATATTAAATAAGGATAGTGTGAGTTAGTGTGCATTTTTAGAATTGATGACAATAATGAAGAAGAGACAATGGAGAATGTGTACAAATTGTAGGGTGTTTAAAAACATTACAATAAGATATAGATTCTCACCATCAAGGATGGGTATTTTGATAGGAAAAATGAGTTAAACTAGGTACTTCATAGAGATAGATACAAGAGTGGATATCACTAGGTTTGGAGCAAAGAGGGTAGTGCAAAGAGGAAACTTGTTATCAATACCAAGGAAAAATTGTGGTCACTTATATTTTTTAGACTCACCAACATGATAATCACTTTCATGATACTAATGACAAAGGTCTTGTGATTGTATATTGGTAATTTTATGGTTGTTTACTTACACAAAATTTTGATTTATCTTAGGATGTGAGAATATTATCTACAACATTTGAAGTTGGTGTAATAAACATATAGGGATAATCAATTGTACATTAAGAGATATGAATTATCCAAAGAGGAATTGGTGTGGCTTTGGTTTGTTTTTTCCGAGGGGTTGCACATGATCTAGAGAAGGTGAATGGAACTTTTGGATTGGTCCATCCTATCAAATTTCACATAGGTGAAAAATTTTCATCATGGAATTACCAATATTTATAAAAAAATACATTATGTGTTTCAAGAGAGCATGTGTGCCAAAATGATAGGGTGTATGTAAGTGCAAGGATTTTAGTGGTGTGTGATGGCACAATGCAACTTTTCAATAGATGATAAATAACATTTTTACAAAGGAAATTTTGGCAGCATTAATTCATTTGAGTAAAGTGTTCTAGGTTGAATGTGATGCAAATGTGATAGTTGGCACATTGTTGAGACACGAGAGTGATATTTTTCAACTAGAACTTGAATGTAGCTAATTGAAAGAAACACCAATTTAATGATTGGGAGTTTTATGCTATTGTACAAGCATTGAATCATTAGAGTGACTACCTATTGTCAAATAAGCTTATTTTGTATACATACCATCAAGTGTTGAAGTTCAACACACTAGAAGTTGAACTAGAAACATGTGAGATGGGTTTAGTTTTTGTATAGTTATAAATTTGTGTTGTAGCACATCTTGGAAGGAGAACAAGGTCATAGATATAATAAGAGAACATTGATGTCAATGATAATGAAGAATGAGACGGTCATATTTGAACTATTCAAGGATCTCTATGAACATGGCAATGAATTTGTAAAGGTTGCAAAAATAGGTAGGAACTCAATGATGCATGGAAAAAATTGACACAATTGGGATATTTCATATTAGATGAATATTTGATGAAAGAAAAATAATTTTGTTTTCCCAAAAGATAAATGTGAGAAAATTTGAATTGAGGAATACATAAATTTTTCTTAAGAGGAATTTTTGGGTACGATAAGACACAATATTTTTTTGGAGGAGAGGCATTAATAATTGATCATGAAAATGGAAGTCATCAAATTTGTGACACATTGTGGGATTCAATAGATATATAAAGAAACAAATAAAAAAAACATGATTATAGACATCGTTGTTGAATGTTGTTGTCTTGGAATGCATACTAGGGTCCATGGAGGTATCCATAAAAGGCATTGTAGTTAACATTGACATATCAATCCCTTGTTATAGGAAATTCTCATTTGAGGTACATTTCTAGGGCTTAGAATTGTGAAAGAGATAGTAAGGGAATTGATCCATAAACTATTGGCCTATGGCATGTCCATTTTGTCAACACAAATCTTCTATGAAAATATAAATTTGGTCTCTATTATGGGTGTAACTTTGAGTGCAAACCTTATTAGTTGCTCATCATCAACATAAAATAAATACTCTATGCCCAAATTGGTTCATTGTTTGGATCACTTTCTATGGAAAACTAAGACCAAACAATGTAGAAAAAACAATTATGTTTTCACAATTCTCGTTGTGCCAATTACAACCCAACAATTAGTCAAATATAACAGTAGTTGACATAATACTCTGTCAAGAAAATACCAACTCTACAATGAAAACACTCTATGATTTGATATGGGCACACACAACTCGAATCACACATCAGTTCATTCCTTCAACTAACAAGATGCATAGACATAGGTAACATTATTTATTCTAGTGTGTTTATATAACACTTAGACATAAAATAGATACTTGTGATTTAGCATTGGGCATAGATTTCAATACCTATAGGTGATAGTCACAATTCATACATAGCATTCTCCATATCACAATCCATACATAACATTCTCCATATTTTCACTTAACACCTAGACATAAAATAGATACATGTGATTTAGCATTGGGAATAGATTTCAATACCTATAGGTGATAGTCACAATTCATACATAGCATTCTCCATATCACAATCCATACATAACATTCTCCATATTTCTCGATTTCTATTGTCCCCTATTTTGGGTTGGTTGTCATATGTCACTTATATAGGTTCATGCTTCATAATCCCATGAGAAGAAGGAGCTTCAATTCTCAAGGTTGATGCAACTTGATAAAAAGAAAAGAAAAGAGAAATATGCTAAAATCAAAATGCAAAGAAAATGAAAATAAAATAAATGATAAAAAAACAAAAGAAATAAAGCATGAGCAATGCCCCCTCGCTATGAGGCCATCACCCCAAGTCCTATGCAATGAATGCATATCTAAAAATGACCAATGAAGGAAAACAAAAGTCAAATACTAGAAAAGGTTAAATGATAAAGAAAAAGGAAAAAAGGGGTTTGGAAAGACATAGTTCTGAGGAAAGGGCAACTTAATGCATAAGCGCTCCCTCATTACAAAGGCACTCATGTGAATGGATATCTTACATAAAATCACATGACTATACAATACCACTCATGAAGTTAACCCCCAAACCATATCATATATCATTACACATGCTTCTTGATGGGTTTCTTGGGAAATACTAATCTTCTTGGGCATTAACACATGTAATAGGGGCTGATGATGACCCTCTCATATTTAAAATTAGTAAATTGTATGAATTCTATGAGTAATTGTGAAGTTTGAAGATGATGCTTCATGTGATCTACCTAATGGCATTTACATTTGAAATGACTTACTTTTTATGTTGCATTGGACTTTTGTACATGCCCCTAGATTGATGGCTACATTGGGTCACTTGAGCCCCTATTTGGATGATGTATTTTGCATGGATATGAGCCTCGTTCCTTTGGAGGAATTTGAGGAGGCCACCTTGTACACTTGATGGAGGATGTCCCACTTCTTATGATGAATTTGGGCTTCTTTGAGGATGTCACACTTTGTAGAGATGACCTAACACCTTTTGGAGAGGACATGACACCTTTTGAGGGGACACTACACCTTGTGGATGTGATTTTGTAGTTGGAGGATGAAATGTTGTACCCTTTGGAGAGAACGTTTCACTCTGGAGCCCCTACACATGACCTTTGGAAATATTTTCTAGAGCCCCTACACATGACTTTTGGACAACTTTTATGGAGCCCCTACACATGAATTTTGGATATCTTTTGAGTGAATAGTCCACTTGTAGAGACCACATGTGCCACACATGTCACTTTGAGCATTTGTCTTCATCTTGGGAGCATCGTTGGGGGTATTTTGTCTCGTCCTCTCTTGCATCACATATATTCTATGTATTATGACCTTATCTCTAGGGATTGTAAAGAGATAAAGGCATTTTTATATTTTCTTATGATTTATGCTAGGAAAATATTGTTTTTTTAATGAGAAGGGTGCTCTAAGATCTCTCATATAAATAGAGAAACAATTCTCATTTGTGAATCATTGCTAGAACTTGTTGAGAAAATTACTTGTCTACTTCTTATTCTCTATATTTGTTATGGATGGATAACTAGAGTGACTTCTTGAGGAAGATGTCTTGTGGATTACTTTACAAATTTCATGGATGCTCTTGACTAGGGTTTTGAAGATGAATCAATTTTTTGAGTAAGTGGTCTCACTTGATCTTATGGATGTTGTTTCATGAATAATTGCAAGTGTAGTTGTACTTCTTTATGGTAGTGGTACACTCTCTTTATGTTTTTCTCGCTAATTAATAAAGTAATAAATATTTAAGATTTCAAAATCTATAAATATTTAAATAAATAAATAATAATATGTGAAATAATTTTAATCATAGAAACTTTATTATTAAATTTAAATGAGCTTTATTACCAAATTTAGAGCATTTCATTAATATTGATTCCAAAATTTATTTATTTATTATATTATTTTCTTTGTTCTAGTATTGAAATAGAATAATGTTACATTGAATTTTATTATTCTTAATATTTATAATTATATGATATGTTGTGAACAACTAAATTAAGATAAATTTAAAATAATATGATGATGATGATGATGATGATGATGATGATGATTAATGTCCACTAAGATCGAATTGGTCTATCGGACCTTAAGAGGGTAAGTGATTACTTGTGATTCTTTAGAATTTTGTTTCCGTGCTCGAAAAACATTAAGAGAAGCTTTCCAAGATCACAATACTTTTGTTGAGTTAAGAGGTTAGGAAGGTTGGCAGTGTGACAAATATTTTGAAAATGAGATCTAATATGGGTATAGGTTGGACAATCTAAGAGAAAGTGTTTTTCATCTTCAAACTTCTTAGTGTCACAAAGGTGACACACTCTTTCATCCCATGGAGTTTTAGGAATCGACCAACACCCAGTTTCACTATGGAGACCGTAAAATCCTTACTAAATGATCAAGGTCTATCCATGTTCTTATGGGGAGAAGCAACAATGACAACAATATATGTGAAAAATAGAAGCCCTCATCATATATTGAAGGACATGACACCAGAAGAATCCTTCTCAGGTAAGAAACCTAATGTGGAAAACCGAAGAATATTTGGATGTCATGTTTACTCTCACATTCCCAAGGATAAAAGGAATAAACTAGAACCATCAGGAAAGAAGGGGATATTCGTGGAATACAATGATTCATCCAAAGCTTATAGAATATATATTCTAGAACAACACAATATCGAAGTCAGCAGAGACATAACATTCAATGAAAGGATAGCCTTCAAGAAATCCATAGAAGAAACTATTGAAGAAGAAGAGATTGAAGAACCTAATGAAGAAAGCACAGAAAACGAAATTGACGAAAAGGAACAACCTAATCATCCTATGGAACCATGTGAAAACATTGATTCAGATATCATACCTAAAACCAAGAAACGACCAGCTTGGCTTGAAGCCACATTACAAGATGCAGAAAGACTCAAGGTTCTATAAGGAACATTAAGAAAGAGTAAAAGACCTAAAATATTCTCAAGCTATGCCACATACATGACAAAGCTTCTAGATGAAGAACCTACCACATTTGAAGAAGCCATGCAAAAAGGGACAGTGGAAAGAAGCTATGGTGGAAGAACGTCAATCCATTATGAAAAATGAGGTATGGGAAATCATACCCAGACCTAAAGAAAAATTGGTGGTAGCTTCAAAATGGGTATACAAGATCAAACATGTAGTAGATGGAAGCATGGATAAATACAAGGCAAGATTTGTAGCCAGAGGGTTCTCCCAAAAGAGGGAGAATATTATGACGAAACTTTTTCTCCAGTGGCTAGATATACTTCCATCAGAGCTATCACATCTCTTGTCACTTCCATGGGATGGAACTTACATCAGATGGATGTAAAGACAACTTTCCTCAATGGAGCAATTGAAGAAGTATATATTGAACAACCTCAAGGGTTTGAGGTACATTCCAGAGACACTCACGTTTGCAGATTAAAGAAAGATCTATATGGACTCAAGCAAGCTCCAAGGGATTGGTATGCCATAATGGACAACTATCTAACGAGACTTGGTTTCTCCAAGAGTCATGCAGATCCAAACCTTTATTATAAAGTTGTGGACAATGCACCTGTAATTCTACTACTATATGTTGACGATCTATTCATAACAAGTGAAGAGTCTCTCATCATTCAGTGCAAGAAGGAACTAGCTTCCGAATTTGATATGAAAGATCTAGGTCTCATGCATTATTACTTGGGACTAGAAGTATGGCAGAAGCATGGTGAAGTATTCCTTGGACAAGGAAAGTACGCAATAAAGATCCTTCAGAAGTTTGGAATGATGGACTGTAAGTCCATGGACACTCCTATGAATGCGGATATAAGAAAAGTAAAAGATCTAGATTTTGATCCAGTAGATCCATCTCTACATCGACAACTAATTGGGTCATTGATGTATTTGGTAAATACTTGACCAGACATTTTCTTTTCCGTGAATACACTAAGCCAGTTCCAGGTGGAACCGAGACATGAGCATTGGATAGTTGCAAAACATGTATTAAGATATATTCGTGGAACAATAAACTATGGTTTGAGATATACAACATCCAACGATATACAACTTCATGGATTCATAGACTCAGATTGGGTAGGAAGTGCAGAAGACAGAAAGAGCACTTCAGGTATGTGTTTCAGCTTGGGCTCCGCTATGATATCTTGGGGCAGCAGGAAACATAAGTCTATTGCACTCAACACAACAGAAGCAGAGTATATCAAAGCATGCACAAAAGCAATTTGGCTAAGGAAGTTAATCTCTGATCTATTAGATCAGATTCCAGAATCAACCATAATACATTGTGATAATCAGAGTTATATAAGATTATCAGAACATCTTGTGTTTCAGGAAAGGTTGAAACACATTGAGATCAAATACTACTTTATTCGAGATAAATTCCAGGAAGGAGAAGTAAAGCTCGAGTACATCCCCACAGATGAGCAGACAACAAACATCCTGATGAAGCCACTATCTACAATAAAGTTTGCATATTTTCGAGAGAATATGGGGATCGTGGAGATAACTCCCTTAGTTGAAAGGGAAGAAATGACTCTCCAGGTTGGGAGGGAGCACTGAAAATATTATTGAAGACATTTATTTTCGAGATTGAAAAATAGCCCAACTTGGGCAGATTTGGAAAGTGGATTGAGATTTCTGACGGACAACGATTTCTCATTGTGGTTAACATGGGAAATCGGTCCAAATTGCTGATGTATCATAGACAGTGACTTCCCATTGTGGCTAACATGGGGAGTGGTCTAGGGCAGTCTCTCTTCTTGAGGGTTACTGAAGAAGATTGGCCCGCCTCGTCGGACATTGATTTCTCATTATGGTTAACATGAGGAATGGTCTGTTTTGGAGGTTGATACAGGACAATCTTTTCCTCTTGTGGTTAACAAAGGAAATGGTCTGGACAGTCATTCCTTAAGGTTTATACATTCTCTCCAGGGTGCACTTTGATTAGTGTAGGAGGAATGGACCATGGTGGGGAATGGTCCAAGCTTAGCAATCAGGGATAGGCATTCCTTAGAGTTTATACATTCTCTCCAGGATGCACTTTGATTAGTGTAGGAAGAATGGCCCAGGGTGAGGAATGGTCCAGGTTCAGAAGACAGGACAATTATTATTCCTTGCTTGAGAAGAATAGTCCAGATATATCATTGTTATACTTTGAGGGTAGATATTCTTTCATATCTCACAGACGTGAGTGAAAGATTGGCCCAGATGATTCAATTTATTTTTAACAATATTTTATGTGTAGGTTGACATAAGATGATTGTTATGGAGACTACCTGTCTCTAGACAGTAGAATTATGCTACTGTGGTGGATATGTTCCACTGTTTGTGACTATATGTCACTGATCAAGTACTTGTATGCTACTTGGTGTGGTAGTAAACCACTGGAGTGTAGTTATGTACTACCATGGATGAAAACAATTGTGTTCTATCAATTGATATTATGCCAGTTGTCATGGAGAATTATTCAGTTGGATAATAATGACGGTGCTCATGATGCTACCAGTTGAATGGTCTGTTGTGTTCAAGACCATACCTCCCTAGCTAGGAGAGAGTGTTAATATTAAGGTAGCTTCGGGAGGTATGAACCTCTATTGTGACCTTTGACAAGATTAGAATGTTCTAGAAGGAATCAAAGAAATGAAGGAAACCCTAGACAAGATGTCGGCTGACAATAGATAATTAATATGAATTAATTAGTACCCAGAAGGAGAAGTCAGCCCCAGTAAGTCTTCCATAATCACTATAAATACAGGGCGCCAGTCTCTCATTTGACACACTTCTCAGAATTGCAGAGAGCATTTTTTGCGCACTGCAGTCCAACAGTTTTGTGCACAAGTCCTGGGGAAGGTGTTGCGCTAGTTTTTGGGTGGGACTATTTGATCAACTTGGTTACTTCTTGCTTGGTGCATTACTCTTGGCTATTGGAATTCTACCAGGATTCTTTTCTCTGTCAAGGTCAAGGTGCTCGGAGGGTGGCTTCGACCTATGGTTGGGTGACAAGGGTATTGTCAATGGTAAAATGAGCACAATATTTCATATTCTAACAGAATGCACATCCATAAAGAATAACAGGTGTAACAAGAGTCTCAAAGAGGATTTTCTTCTTATCCCAAATCCAAAGATCAACTGATTTACAATTTTTTTCAAGCCCATAATAAGATTTCCATCCCCCAATAATCCTTTTCTCAATGCTATAATTCCAATTGAGTTTGTGGTGAATATCAATTCCAAGATATTTGTATGAAGTCACTTCTTCCAAGTTGTTGTTGTCATATACAAAGGTATTGTTAGAATATAGAAGATTGTGCTCGTTTTACCATTGACGATACCCTCGTCATCCAACCATAGGCCGAAGCCACCCTCCGAGCACCTTGACCTTGACAGAGAAGAGAATCTTGGTAGCAATCCAATAGCCAAGAGAGGCTAATGCACCAAGCAAGAATAGAAACCAAG
>JZKD02S1672738.1:486486-533430 GCA_000966675.3 Picea glauca
ATATCAGATTTAGATATAAGTAGAAATACTACAAATGTTATTTATATAGAAATACTACAGATGTTATTTACATAGAAATATTGCTTATATATATATAACTGTATTTTTATATATTCATATTTATATAAGTTTTGAGATTTATTGAGCTGAATGAGATTATAACCAATTTAGATTCATTTTAAATAATCAAAAAAATAATAAATCAATGGATTTGATCCTGTCAACATTATATAAATATGGATTAACATAGTATTTGTAAAAATACTTGTATTTCTACATTGAAATGAAAACTGTTACTGATATCCCATTGACGAGTTCAGTGCAATGTTTTGTTTCTTAGATTATGGTTTCATTGCTGAGTTGGGATGCTGATTTTGGGTGGGATTAGGCCATCACTCAAGTACTTTTTTATTAATGAATGTTTTCTAGGCTAAAGATCCATGCAGGTTATGACCCACATGCTTTCTTTTTTACATTGAAAACGGGAAATAAGAAAGGAACTATAGAAGCAGGGTAAAATGAGCTCCTAGGGTGATCGAAGGAGACATTTTAATTGCCTCAGAATGCTTTATCTGGAATAAAGGTCTTGGGACATATATAATTTTGTGTGACGGGATCTAAAGCGACTCAAGAAGACATTCTAATTGCCTCAGAATGCTTTATCTGGAGTATAGGTCTTGGGACATATATAGTTTTGTGTGACGGAATCTAAAGCGATTCCACAAGGATTGATTTTGACATAGTAATTAAAAAATTGTACCTTTTGTGAGTTAGTCAAAGGCTTAGAGAGAATAAAAATAATATATTTTATGATTTCAAATTTTTTTTAAAACTAGTACGTTTAAAGTGGATAAACTTCGACAAACTTCACAAACTAAAGAACAATCCTAAAAAAGTTAGACTTCGTATTAGGGATTCTTATTAGTGTTACCCTGAAATTTTTCGTTATATGTAGCTAATTCCCATATGCAACATAATTGTGACCCTGAGTTTTTCTGCTATATGTTGCTGATTCCCGTATGCAACATAACTGTTATCCTGAGTTTTTTCGCCGATTCTCATATTCTCATATACAACATAATTTTGGGGATGATCAAAGTAAGGAATACAACCATGTTCATAAAATGCCAATTTAACACCATTTCTTCACGTTTTAAATTGCGCAGCGTAATGTAAATGAGAACTTTTAAACAATGGTCACAAATGCCTAATTCAACACTTAGAATGGTCACACAACATAAATTTCAATTTGATTGCACCTCTCTCCAATGATGGATTTTGGCGCAATTTGGAGAAAATAAATCATGGTTGTACCTGGACCATGGTTATGGTTTTGCCTGTGGTTCTACCATGCCCAAGGGGTTTGGTGGTCTATGAATTGACCCAAAACTTCATAAAAACCAAAACACATTGAATTCATGCAAACCATGAAATTTTGTTGAGATGGATTTTGACCAAAAAAAAAAAAAAAAAAACAAATAAAACTTCATAACAACCAAAATCCATTGAATTTATAAAAACCACAAAATTTGTTGGAATGAATTTTGACAAAAATGACCAAATAAGTATGTTTTGATTAATCTTCACTATCATACAACATAGCAAATTGCAAAATCCATACTTAAATTTCACAGTCAACAATAAAAAAACATACTATATATGGAAAGTGCATTAATAAATAGTTCACCTTAAAACAATGGGATTAGCACCCCTACCATGAAATCTTCATGAAACATGGTATAAGATTTGTTGTCTCAATAATTTAAAATATGCACATTGAAAAATGTTTCAATAATGCATAGCCTATGTGCAGACTGCAAAATAAGTATGTTTTGATTAATCTTTATCAAGCACACTATCATAATTAATGATTAATCTTTATCATTCAGCATGACAAATTGCAAAATCCATGTTAAGTTAAATCATAGTCAACAATAAAGAACACACTATATATGGAAAGTGCATAGTAAGTAGTTCACCTTAAGACAATGGGATTGGCACCCTACCATGAAATATTCATGAAACATGTTATAAGATTTGTTGTCTCAATTTAAAATATGCACATTGCAAAATGTTTCAATAAGGCATAGCCTATGTGCAGATTGCAAAATAAGTATGGTTTGATTAATTTTTATCAAGCACACTATCATGCAATATGACAAATTTCAAAATCCATGTTAAGTTAAATGGCACAAACAACAACAAAAAATAGGTTATATATGGAAAGTGCATAGCAGGTAGTTCACCTGAAGACAATTAGATTGGCACCCTGCCATGAAGTATTCATGAAACATGGTATAAGATTTTTAATCTCAATAATTTAAAATATGCACATTGAAAAATGTTTCAATAAGGCATAGGCTATAACCTATGTGCAGATTATAGAATGTGTGAATAAATCATAGATGATACATTAGATTTGTAGGATATCAAACAAAAGTGATGGTCAAATAAATAAAGAGTGACCCATTTTGCAAGGCATTGCAAATTTTAAAAATTATTAAACCTATAAAATTGAACACATAAAAATAGATGTCAACTATGATGCATATTTACTCATGTGAACTCATTGAAAACAATGCTACCATGAAAATTGATAGACTAGTTGACTTTACAATTTTTTGTGTTTATAAACTTTTCTGAAATATCTTGTTGAAGTGCAAATGAACTTAGACCGTGCACAAAAAATACTATTATAGGGGTTGTTGAAGACCTATATGGCACATTGTTGGTAATGGAATAACATATACACCCATGCATAGCTATAAGGGTAACAATGCTTAACTATATTCTTAATTTCACTGAAAAACAATAATCAATAGTTACTAATACTTTATGAGAAGGGAGTAAGGCCTCTCAAACAAATGTCCAAAAGAAGATATATAATTTTTCATTTTCCATCATATAAGGGGATACAACATTAATGACCTTGAATTTGTGCAAAAGTGGGTTAGAATCTAACCACATTGAGAGTTTTTCCTCTCTATTTCTTATAAAATCTCATTGTGTGTTTTTCAATAACTTTAAGCACGGCGATTATTGACCCAATTTTGAGAATTTTGTAATGCCTCCTAATCACAAAGAATAAACCTAGTATAACAAAGCAAATATGAAATAAATTCTCTAATCTTCAAATGACACCTTATTGGTGTACTTGACACCCTCGATACCCCATCTTTTATAACCATAATTGTTGGTGCCATAGTGTTCCTTAAGAAAGGATGAACATTGTAAAAGTAGATTCTTAATTTAGCCAGAAGTTGTAATTAATAGTTACTAGTACTTCATGAGAAGGGACTAAAGCCTCTAAAACAAATGTCCAAAAGAAGATATATAATTTTCATTTTGCATCATAAAAAGGGATAAAAACATCGTCGACCTTGAATTTGTGCAAAAAGGGGTTAGAATCTTATCACATTGAGAGTTTTTCCTCTTCATTTCTTATAAAATTACACTGTGTCCTTTTCAATAACTTTAAGTAGGACAATTATCAACACAATTTTGAGAAATTTGTAGTACCTCCTAATAATAAAGAATAAACCTAGTTTAACAAAGCAAATATGATGTAAATTCTCAAATCTTCAAATGGTGCTTTATTGGTGTCCCTGGGCACCCTTGATCCCCCATCCTTTATAACCATAATTATTGGTGCCATAGTGCTCCTTAATAAAGGGTGAATATTGCTTAAAGTAGATTCTTAATTTATCTTAAAATTGTAATTAATAGATACCGATACTTCATGAGAAGGGACTAAAGCCCCTAAAACAAATGGTCAGTAACGTTCCCTAGCTTGACTGAGGTTCATTACATGCAAAATACACATAAAACCAATTTTTTTGCTAACATATCATGTAGCTTACGAGCTACAGGAAAACACACAGATTTAACCACTTGTTGACACCATTATTTAAATGTAGCTACAACATGTTAACTAACATGAATGTATCTAATAAATTCGTCACAACAACATATAATTTATTCTCATACACAGAGTAAAACGCACAACCGTTAAACTCATAAGATAACTCAGAAAAACAAAGAAACACTTATCTTTTTAAAACAGTTGTGCAACTAGTTGCTTGGGATGAACATTCCACCCAACAATAGGTTTGTTGTTCCAGATCTGAACAACAAGTCACCCTCGAGCTGGGGCTAGGAATCCACAAAAGAGGGTGTCTCTCACTGCCCAGTCACATTTTAGATAGTTACACAATCCATTGACATTCTCCTATAGCTATCCCAAATTTTCTCCAACTCTCTTTCTCTCAACCTCCCTTTCACCGCTCTCAGCCCATTGGGCGTCCCATTCATTTATTAGGGTTTCTCTAGCGTAGGTAACCAGGGATCTCACTACTGAGAACTCAAGGGAACTCACCGCTAGGAAAATTACCAGGAAACTAAATAACAACAAGCTTGTTGTTGTAGTTCAACTCTCACATGAGTTCACTCTTTAGGCCTGACAACTTGGTTCTTCTTGAAGCCTGAAAACTTGCTTCTTTAGTCTTCAACTCCATAAATGCTCCAAAATTTTCCCTCCATTGTTGCTCCAACTTCAGTGCACTTTCCTCTACTGTTGTCTTTTGCTTCCCATGCAAAAATATGACTGTCTAAACTGTCCCCCTCTAACCATACAAATTTCCTTTCATTTGTTGTTTTCTTCACAGACACTCATCCCCAAATTGATTGTACTCCATCCCATGCTCCCAATAACTATGGAATGTGACTCCTCACACCCACCTTATTACAGATATTCAATGACTGAGATCTGCCACACTCAAGGGAAAACTAGAAGGTTCACTCAAAACATTAAAAACAAAAAAAAGATTTGTGAATTAAACTCATGGACAAAACCCCCCTTTCTAGACCTCTTCTCTCTTGTGGATTACTCAACCCCCATCTTTGTCCATGTCCCCCAACAATTGACATCACATTTTATTTAATAAAATTCAGAAATACAATTCACATATTACATCGCTTGGCTACAACCACATTCATATCTACATTTTGCATTAATTAAACATGGGATTATAGTGGGGATGTTACATGGTCAAAAGAAGATAAATAATTTTCATTTCCCATCATAAAAAGGGAAAAAAATGTCAACTACCTTGAATTTGTGCAAAAGAGGGTTAGATTCTAACCACATTTAGAGTGTTTCTTCTCCATTTCTTATAAAAAATCCCCTCGTGTGTTTTTCAATAACTTTAAGCAAGAAAATTGTCAACTCAATTTTGAGAAATCGACAATGCCTCTTAATAACAAAGAATAAACATATCATAACAAATCAAATACAATGCAAATTCTCTAACCTTCAAATGACACCTTATTGGTGTACCTAGGCACCCTCAATCCCCCATTCATCATAACCATAATTATTAGTGTCATAGTGCTTTGTAAAATAATTGTTCAATAACTTATCCTCTTTATCCTCTTTTATTTTTATTTTTATCTCTTGACATTATTAAGTTGAATATAGGATTTTGAGTCACAAATGTGGTGACTCTTTATGACTTGGAGTTTCTTTGTTGGTGTGATCCGTTCATTTCTCTGTTTTGAGTCATTCCATTGCATTTGATCATTTCAAAGAATAAGAGACTACAATTTTAATTTGAGTATAGATCTTTGGGAATTCTACAAAACATAGAGTTTGCAACCCATAGGAGAATAAATTGTAGAACAAAGATTTTTGAATTAATAGAAGGATGCATGTCGAAATTAAGTGTCATCCACTAAAGAGTCACTAGTCCAGGTTGTAGAAACCCATGAAGGTAGAATAATAACAAATACTAAAGCAATGTGAGTATAGGTTGCACAAACCCGCATAGGGAGTGCAAATGCAAATCCTAAAGAGTCAAAGATTAGGTTTTGGAGGCTCGTAGAGGCATATTAAATATGAAGGCCAAAGAACATATAGACATGTTGTAAATATCAACAATCTTGTAAGGACAAGTTGCAAACATGTCAATGTTGCAATGGCAAGTTCTGGAGACTAGTGTCACAATCACAAGATGTGGTTGGACCCAAAGAGGTGGGTAATGAACTCGAATCTATTGTGAGACCTAAATCAATTGCAACTTCATATTGTGGAATCTAGATATATTTCTAGTCCACATTGCAAGACCAAGAGCTACTACAACTCAACATTATGGGACCTAAAGATCACTACAAATCGACATTGTGAGAGCAATACTAAGAGCTACAACTCAAAAATATGGGACCTAAAGCTATTTCAATTCCACATCATGGGACTTAGATCCACTGCAACTCTACCTTACAAGACCCTATAAGGACCATGTTGTTGCTCAAACTCACACCCAAGGAAAGTCCCATCCTGTGAGGGGGAGCTTGGGGAAATGAAACAAGCAAGCCATCCACTGTCACCTCAACGACCTTGCTTCTACTCTTCTAGGCTAGGGTTTCTAATCTAAGAAGGGATTTCCTATAAGGTCCAACTAAGTCTTATCGTTGCAAGTAAGGCAGGTATGCACAAGGAATCGATTGACTTGGGTTGACCTCTCAAGAGATGACTTCAAGGTAAACTAGAGAAGACAATCACCAATGTATAGGACTAAGGATTTGTTTGCAAGGAATACTCAAAGAACCACCAACCGATTTACACTTGCAAGAGCATTCCAAATATAGATCACTTATTGTAAATATCCAATGACAAGTGGTGCATGCAAGATATTCTCATGAAAATTATAGTTTAAAGGCACAATAATATTGTGTATGTGATCATGGAGGCGTTTGATGAGTTCTCATGGAGGCGTTTGATGAGTTCTCATAAGACACTTTAAGCATGAGTAATTGTTTCAGAAACAAATGGAAACATCAAGTCTAAAGTGCATTCATTTACACATAGTATCAATGAAATAATATTTGTTGCAATAGAATAATCATAGTAATATGCCAACAATTATACCATATTTATATGCATTGAACGATATGTGAAACAAGTATAAAGCCTTCAAATCATAACCCGAGGAACAACCCCTGCAATCAGTCAACGAGACAACAAGAATTATAATTTTGAAGTCTTATCCGCCTCCACTCTAACACATGTATTATTGCCACTGTAATGAAACTCTAATGGAGAATAACACAATTAATATTTCAACATTAAGATTGCAGGTACATAAAAAGTACTTATGATATACTTTGAGCATTCAAGAATGATGTGACAACACCAATTAACTAGTTAGAACTTTTCAAACCATCCAGTGTATATCATGCATCATGTTAAAGGTTATTGTTATGAATAACAACGAATTTGCCACTAGAGTTAGGGTAATGTTACATATTATTAACCAGATTTTCCCATACACTGTTCTACATACAATGAAGTTATTGTTGTAGCTTGAATCGACTTTCACAACCAACCAATAAGTGGAACGACACAAGGTCTAGGCAGGTTGTTTGGAACGGTTGGGATAGAGTCATGACATAATCAATCAACTAAGCCAAAATATATGAAAATGTTGCAGTAAAAAAAACAATCAAGTGGACACTCTATTACCTCTGGGTATTCTGCAGTTTTTACAATAGAGTAAACAATTAAGATAACAAACAAGTGTAGGAAATGTCCCAGATTGTGATCAAGTTGTTGGGGTAACTTTGGGGAAGTTTAGTTGCTGGAATAATCTGTGATTAAAGGATTTTGTGATGACCTTGCAAGACGAAGGACAAACTTGGATTTAGCTTTTGGAAACCCTGTAAACTCAACCCTATACACAGATCGCCTCAATAAAGGTAGCTAGGACTTCAAATAAAGTAGATAAAAGGTGCAAGCATAATGTAGCAAAGTATAATGTAAAAACCCCTAGGGTTTGATAGAGAGAAATGAACAGTAATAAAACCAATTCAAAACCCTCAAATGCTCGCTAAGGATAGCTTATCCAGAATATTTGAACAGCTGCAAAAAGTATTAGGATATGCAATGTCGCTAAAAAAAACCCCAAAAATGATTTTTTCTTTTTTGTTTAAGGTGGTTGAAGAGATCAAAGAAACTAGTTCCTTAGAGGGCCATGGGGTCACCACTTCACCTCAATGTGAAGCCTAGTGATGTTGAAAGGCACTTGGAGGATTTCCCTCAAGCACCACCTAGGGCTTAAACATTTATTTAGGGCTGCAAAGGAGGATGGATCAATGAGGAGTCTCTCCCGATGCTAGACAAAGCGAACTTAAAAACGAGCCAAACAAAAGAGAAGAGCGATTAGACATTCTATCTTAATGCATGATCTAGGAAATTTAATGATCAAAGGGAAAGGGAAGAAAACTTACCTTCAACCCTTCCAAGTGGAGCATTTGAGAACTTCTTTGCTCTTGTAGTAGCCTTGTTCTTCCAAGCAACCTCTAAGAAATTAGTTTGTTCATTCTTACGCAGAAGAAAATTAGAATTAATAGGAAAATTGTGTTAGGTTTTTGAAACAGATGATCCTAATTGTGGGATGGAAACGTCGAGAGAAGTTTCAAAAACCTAACATAGTTTTCCCATTAATTCTAACCTCTAAGAAAATTATTACAACCCTTGAAAAATAACTAGAACTCACAAGAAGATAAAATAATACTTAATAGATCTCAATAGCCAATATTCTCATTAATCTCCAACGATTTCAAATGGAGGAGGACATCTCCTTTTATAGGTGAGAAGCCTTCTCAATTACAATGTAAAACCACGTGTTAGTTCAAAACCATGAGCTCCAAAACAATTTGCATGACAAAACCATGGGAAAAATACAAGGAATATTAAAATAATCCAATAATTTGCTCAATAAGTGAGATGTCCCTCTTAGAAGAGGTCAAGTACAATATACAATCACTCAAGAGAGGCGTGCCCCTAAAAATGTGGTGTCCACGCTTATGTGATGATCCATATTGAAGTCAAATGGACCAAGGCAAGTCAAAATGGTCCAATACTACCTCCTCCATCTAAAGAATCTATCTCCAATGCATTAAATACCCCATGTGTGGTACAAAGAAGTGCATAACGCATGAGAATGCAATAAACTATCCAACTGTGCAAGGAGGATGCATGTAAGTGGTCCATGTGGCATATGTATGATGACATGGCATCCTGTCATGGCCCATTGCAATGTCATGGATTCCAAGGCAGTGTCATGGATCTCGAGGCATGATACACATATCCCAATGCACAATAACCACTCGAAGTGATGGGTCTAGCCTCTTAGCAAGCCATTAATTGGTAACACCCGGTGACATCCTTTGGCACATCATAACAAAAGATCTTAGTTTTAATACTTTACTAAGTCTTACCAAGGGAGACAATGTTGAACCTTATACATGCATCAAGTCCTAAGGTAACCCATACTTCCTAAGTACCTAGGTGAAATATAGGTAAGAATGAGTAATAAATGATGAAAGGGGAAAGGGGAAAGGGATCATGTGATGACCCTCAAAGTCTTAGACATGCACATGTCTTATAATTCATTTAATTATTCATATAGCTCCATTTGGATATGAAATTTTCTTTATAATAGCTTTCTAGAGGGAGATTAGCATTGAGTTTCCATCCTTGGCACCGTTTCTTACTACCCCTTTAAGACTTTTTCTTTAGATGTTCAATTTATTGAACAAGTCCCTTTTATTTAGATATTCATAGACAAACCAAGGACATGGGCATTGACCTCATAGCGAGGGGAATTGCTCAAGATAAATGATTGGATTTTAACTTTTCTCTTCACCTCTTATCCTTAGTGGATTTGTTTATTTTAGGCTTTAGATTTGACCTTTGAGAAATCATACATTACCATTATAATAATTTTTATGTGAATGTAATGAATGAACCAGGGAGGTGAAAAGTGGTTAGTATGGATGCGATATGGCTAATTCTATCTAGCCTAGACACCCATTGGTATAGGATAGCCCAAGAAATGACACACTTCTAACAAAAAACATGTTCCCTAAGGTACTATTATCGCACAATTTGTACTTTGATCCAAAGGAAAGGTTAATGGGAGGAAAATTGGTGTAACGAGAGGTTATCCTATCACTGTCACCTCAATAGGATGCCTCTTTCTATTTAGGGTTGATGGCCCAAGGGAGACGTCCCCAATGACCTGGGGGTTTGAGAAGGCAAAGGTGAAAATGTCTATGAAAATGTCCCCTCTCACAAGTCACACTAATCAGAAAGTCTCGGGGTTTTAACCAATGAAGTAATAAAGAATTGAGATGTACCTGCCTAGAACAAAACAATAAGAAAATATATCTTTCGCAGGTACAACTTACTGTTAGTACTACATAAAATCATAGACTTTATCAATAAAAGAGATAGTTGATATATGGTGAAGAAAACATAAATTTGTAGCAACAATGTTTATAAGACAATAGCTTCACAATAAGTGCCTTAAAATGGCTTCAAAATGGCCAAGAATAATTACTAATCAATACCAAAATACTAGCATTTGTCATAAGCAAATAAGGCAGTGTATTTATCAACTTTCTCAATTTCTTTTAGGTGCTTTTAGTGCTGCAAATGATGGATGTAGCTTACTTTAGTAACAACAAAAAATAGGTTAGTAGATTAGACTATTCTAAGGTTAGAAGTAGTTAGTAGATAGCTTAAGGTAAAGGTTTTGATGGTGGTTTTTGTCATTCACTCAATATCAAGGCTTAGATTAGTTCTTTTAGGGAAAATGGAGTCTTTTAGGCAGTAACAAATCTTGAAGGAACAAATGATAATACAAGAACTAAAGACAAGAGGGGTCAATAATTGAAGTGTTGGTAACCGAAGGCTTCAATTACCAAACCCTAGGGGAAAATGGCTACTAGGAAGTAGGTAACCCTAGGCTCTAGTAGTTTTCATCCTTCTTTAGCTCAAAGATGAAGTAGATGATGGCTTACATGAAGAAAAATGTGCTAGGGTGTTGTAATGGTAAGGCCCTTAGCAAAAGCTTCAAGAAAATTGGCTTTCTAGCAAAATCTAGTAGGTGAAAGCTATTAAGACAAGGACAATAACATGTTCTTAGCCTCCTAGGGTTTTAAGCTAGCAATTTCATAATATTAGTATAAATACAAGATAAATGTAACTATAACCATTCAATGAAGAAGAATTGTAAAAAATGTACTTACATCCACCAAGAATCGTCTAGCAAATATTCTAGTTAAACACTTCCATCAAGAAAATTGCCAAAATATTCCAAAACAAGCCTCCTTCAATAAGTGCACACTAAATTTCAATCATGTAACCCCAATTAGGGTGCAAAATTTAGACCTCACCACTTGTGTGAGTGAAAGATGATGAAAAAATACAAGGGAAAATCCCTTATTTATACAGTTACAATGACCATAATTAGGTCAAAAAGGCCGACATGGCCAGTTACATGCAATATCCAGTTTTTACATTAAATGAAAAATTAAAACCTTAAATCAAGCAGAAAAGGTGATGTCATGCCCTTTTAGGGTGACATTAGGCCTTTTTAATGCAACGTTGGCCTCCAGGAGAAAAACGTTAGGCCTCCCAAGGCCTCTGGATCAAACCACACGTGCCACTTAGCACACAATTGCCTCCAAACTATCCAAAATGCTGGGTGACGTCAAGGGTCACAGAGATGAAGTCATGGGCCTTCCAAGGCCTACATCATAGTGGGAAGGGAAATACCTCCCTGGGTCCAAGACTACCAGGCTGTCTCTGGTGGAACGTCCTCCTCTCTCTCTGGTGTAAACCTCTGATCTATCTCTGCCCTTGGCTGGGGTCTCAACATACATTTGGTGGGATTTTATCCCTATGGAGGTCTGAACTAATCATCTCCCTATGTGTACTTGTCCGTCAGGTGTGGCCCTGCAACAACAACAAGTACGCCCTCCATGGGCTCACAAGTCATAGGGATCATAACAATGTCAATCACATCTAATAATCAAGTTATTCAAACGTGTGTATAAAACCCCCTTTTCCCAGACAAGTGCTCAAAGACATTATGCTATTCTACAAGCCAGGTTTGGAGGGGACGTTAAGATGTCCTATTGGGATAATTCTCATTGGACGTGAGATGTTTCCAGATGAAGAAAAATCTAGGCCATGTAAGTGGATGAGGTGGTAAGGGATGTCTGAGCAATGGGTGTAGTGATGACAGGGGAATGTATGGCTTACCTGTGGGTGCCTCTAAAGAGGGTGAGTTTCACCTTTTCATGGATGCAAATGTTTCCAAGCCCATTCAATGTCTTTTATCCCTTTTTATCTTATTTCTTTTTCTTTTAAGAGACTAGTTAAGAGACATTTCCTTGACGTGGTGACTAGTGGTGACAATGTTACCCACAAGCATTTCATGGAGATGAGAAGGTTGGCTTGTGATGCAACCCCCTTTCTCTTGGCTATGCCACCAAGAGCCACTACCCTGGCGTGGTGACCAGCTGAATGGTAGTGTCATACTGCTACATGCCCATGGACCTAATAGGTTGGCTCATGATGAGACCCCCTATCCTCTAACTAGGTCTTGATTTTATTATTTTATGGGTCCCTTTGTTTCTTGCTGAGAATCCTTTTATTGATTTCTTGAGGATCCCTGGGTGAAGTATCTGAAGGTTTTGTTCTTTTGGATTTTATCTTTTTCTAGCTACTTTTACCCTCTAGGCATTTATCCCCTTCTTCCCACAAGGTAAGGTAAAACCCTTTGTTAACTTGGAAAAACCAATGCCCGAACCAATGCATAAGATGGATGAGAGGGAAAAAGATGAAAAGTGGTACGTATGGTGGGAACAAACGATGTCCTTTCATGAACCCACCCAGTGGAAACTCAAACCCTATGGGAACCAACTTACTAGAGCATCCTGCCATTCCCCCCAGGTGTGGACAAGTGGAAAGGCATAAGGTCCAAGCACACATTAGAAGTAAAAAGAATTAAATGCACTTATTCAGACGTTTTGAGAATTAGAGTGACACATAACATGATACCCAGACTCATTACCTCATGGAGCAAGACCACTGTTGTTGAAGGACCAGGTTGATGGGATGGATGTTGCTACTGCTGAAAAGGTGGAGGCATTGAAGAGGAATGATGGGCCCTCCAGGACCAGGCTCAAGTCAATATGCCTCTCAGTACTCCATGTCTAGGACCTATGGGCCTCGAGACATAATGTCCTTAATTATCCCTAGGCTAAGTGATAACATCTGGCTCAAACTCGGGGACATGTGCTCACCGTAGAGCGCATGAGAACCTCAACATCTCTGGCATGACCTGTGACCTGGTTGATCTCAACAAAATATTATTAGTAATAATTTGGGGTGGTGATATCACCCCTGGCTCACATATGGTACAATAAATGAAAGCAAGCATATATACAAATGGAAATACAACTATTCTAGTATGAACTGCAAATGGTATATGCAATGAATGCAAATGCCTACCTACTTACCTCTACTTACCTGTTGGCTGAATGATAGGTGTAGTTAAATAGCCAATGAAACCACCCTAGCAATGTATCACGATACCTGCCTCTATTCTTCATCATAAACCAAAGCAGTGATAAGTTAAGCACAAAAATAACATGCGTTAGAAAATGTATTGCATCATTGGAAATTGTAAGGTCTAGCTCATGGAGGCGGGTGGTAGGGACAAAATGGATCCAATTCATTCTCTCAAAAAAGTGCTCAATCCATTTTAGGAAGGGATCGTGAAAATTCAAAGGTTCAAAAGACTAACTCCAAGGGTCTGAAAGATGGCTACCTTGGACGTCTTCACAATCTAAAGCCTGGGAAAGGACTGGCAAGGACCTCGAAGATGACTGACAAGATCTTAAGGGAAGGCTGGAAAACTGAGATGAAAAACTTCTTCTTGAAGTATTCAACCTACCCTTGAACTCTAGGGTTTGCCTCAGAGGAAAATTAATACAAAATACATACTTCCCAACTACACCTCTAATGACACAACAAGATAAAGTAATCGAAGGTGGTTGGAGAACATTATGACATGCATACTTCTTCGGGAAAATGATGTCCTCACTTCTATCAAGATCTGAGCAAAGCGGTGGTTGATAATTTTCTTCATAGAATAAATCCAAGTGATCGAAGGAACTATCATCAAATTCCTCAAGGTATGAACACAAATTATTAGGAGAGCATAGCATCGGGTCATCCTTAGGTGTCTGAAAAAAATTCGTAATCATGTCATGTCCTTGTTGCCAAATGTCAAAATTAATAGTAACTTCATGTGATAATGGTAAAGGAAACTTTTGGACATGACCCTCAATGTCGTAAATGGGATTTCCATCATATCCAATCACATCCCAATTACGCTTCCCGACATGTATGAACTCTTCAATATTATCAACAAAATCATCATCTTCATTATAACATGAAGGGGTAAAACCATCCAACACTTCTTCACTTTCCACATCATAAGATAAAGAACCATTTAAAATTTGGAAAGGGAAACAACTCACCTTGTTTACTTCTTCTTGTGCAGGAGCTTCAAGTATTTGGATGACTTCATCAAATGGAATAATTTCTTCTACATCTTCAACTGTACAACAAGGAGGATCTACCTTGCCTGAGGATTCCATTTCTCCTTCACTCTCTGAATCATAGAATAAGATATTATCAAAATCCTAAAAAGGAAAGTGACTAACCTCATCCTCTTCTTCTTGTGTAGGAGGAACAGGCTCGTGGATGTCTTCATCAGAGGGAGGAGCACATATCGATACTTCATCATTGTGTTTGATATCTCCTGGTTCTCACTCTTTAACCATATCTTCGTTATATTTGGTAAAGTCATGAGTAAATTATTGTTCTTCCCCATGGGATTGGTAACCTTCATCAAGACCCCCTTCCTCAACCTCTTGTTGACTGATATCTTGTTCTAAATCTTCCAAGGTTTCTTCAATATGGAATATTCTCTTGGGAATATATGGAGTGTCTTTGGGCTCACAAGCCTTGACTTCTGGAACAAAGGATTGTTCTTTGAATAAGGATATGTTGGCTTTGATTTCTGTAGCCATATTATAAACTTCATGGATTTTTCTTGGGGATTTGTATTCAATAGGGAAACTCATTTGTCCCATAAAGGCTTTGGTGTAAATAAAAAGAAGAAAGTCGTGTGACGGGTGATGGCTTACTGGGATTTGTCGTAATAGTCTTTCAAATTTATCATGAAATTCCTCGACAATTTCATTCTTATTCTTCTTTATGTAAGTAAGTTTTCTTAGTAAAACACAAGAGTCCCATGTTTCGAGGAAAACCTCTTCCAATTGATCCATGGTGGAAATACTAGAATCAAGGAGGTCTTCATACCATCTCCCGACTTTATCATAAAGAGTAGCAAAGAAAAGTTTCATTGCAAGGTCTTCGACATCGTAACTAATAGGATGAAGTTGAAAGAAAGCATAAAAATCATGCACATTTTTATTAGGATTCTCTTCATCACTGCTAGTGAATTTAGGGAGCCATTTTTCATACCTTGGAGGCATTCGTCGAGGATACCCTGGTATTTTACTCATATCCAAGGGTTTAAAGTTTCTTGGGTCCCATTGAGAAGTCATGGTTGGCTTTGTCATTTAGTGGAGTCACCAGATAATTTTCTTAAAAATATCAAAGGGATGAGTGGATCACCCTCAGTGGAGTCACGAGGTAATATTTGCAAAGTAAAGGATTTTGAGGAAAGTCTTACCGAAAAGTGTCCTCTTTGAGGAGAATTGACTCAGTGTTCCCCAAAAACGACGCCAAAATGCTATCACACAATTTCTACTTTGATCCAAAGGAAAGGTTAATGGAAGGAAAATTGGCGTAATGGGAGGTTATCCTATCATTGTCACCTCAATAGGATGCCTCTTTCTATTTAGGGTTGATGGCCCAGGGGAGACGTCCTCGATGACCTAGGGGTTTGAGAAGGCAAAGGTGAAAATGTCTATGAAAATGTCCCCTCTCACAAGTCATACTGATCATAAATTCATGAGGTTTTAACCAATGAAGTAATAAAGAATTGAGTTGTACCTGCCCAGAACAAAGCAACAAGAAAATATATCTTTCGCAAGTACAACTTGCTTTTAGTACTTCATAAAACCACAGACTTTATCAATAAAAGCGATAGCTGATATATGGTGAAGCAAACATAAATTTTTCACAGCAATGTTTATAATACAATAGCTTCACAATAAGTGCCTTAAAATGGCTTCAAAATGACCAAGAATAATTACTGATCAATACCAAAATACTAGCATTTGTCAAAAACAAATAAGGCAGTGTATTTATCAAATTTCTCAATTTCTTTTAGGTGATTTTAGTGCTGCAAATGATGGCTGTAGCTTACTTTAGTAACAACAACAAATAGGTTAATAGATTAGACTATTCTAAGGTTAGAAGTAGTTAGTAGATAGCTCAAGGTAAAGGTTTTGATGGTGGTTTTTATCATTCACTCAATAGAAAGGCTTAGATTAGTGCTTTTAGGGAAAATGGAGTCTTTTAGGCAACAACAAATCTTGAAGGAACAAATGATAATAAGATAACTAAAGACAAGAGGGTTCAATAATTGAAGTGTTGGTAACCCAAGGCTTCAATTACCAAACCCTAGGGGAAAATGGCTACTAGGAAGTAGGTAACCCTAGGACCTAGTAGTTTTCCTCCTTTATCTCAAAGATGAAGTAGATGACGACTTAGATGAAGAAAAATGTGCAAGGGTGTTGCAATGGCAAGGCCCTTAGCAAAAGCTTCAAGAAAATCAACTTTCTAGCAAAATCTAGTAGGTGAAAGCTATTAAGGCAAGGACAATAACATGTGCTTAGTCTCCTAGGGTTTTAAGCTAGAAATTTCATAATATTAGTATAAATGCAATATAAATTTAACTATAATCATTCAATGAAGAAGAATTTAAGAAAATTTACTTACATCCACCAAGAATCATCTAGCAAATACTATAGTTGAACACTTCCACCAAGAAAATTGCCAAAATAGTCCAAAACAAGCCTCCTTCAAGAAGTGTGCACTAAATTTCAGTCATGTAACCCCAATTAGGGCACAAATTTCAGACCTCACCACTTGTGTGAGTGAAATATGATGAAAAAATACAAGGGAAAATCCCTTATTTATACAGTTACAATGACCAAAATTAGGTCAAAAAGGCCGACATGGCCAGTTACATGTAATATCAGTTTTTACATTAAATGAAAAATTAAAACCCTAAATCAAGCAAAAAAGGTAACGTCATGCACTTTTAGGGTGACATTAGGCATTTTTAGTGCAATGTTGGCCTCCAGGAGGAAAACGTTAGGCCTCCCAAGGCCTATGGATCAAACCACACGTGCCACTCTGCACACAACTTCCTCCAAAGTGTCTAAAACATTGGGTGACATCAAGGATCACATAGGTGATGTAATGGACCTTCCAAGGCCTACATAATAGTGGGAAGGGAAATATCCCCTTGGGTCCAGGCCTCCCAGGCTGTCTCTGGTGGAACATCCTCCTCTCTCTCTGGTGAAAACCTCTGATTTGTCTCTACCCCTGGTCGGGGTCTCAACATCCATCTGGTGAGATTTTTTCCCTATGGAGGTCCGAAGTAATCATCTCCCCATGTGTACCTGTCCTTCGGGTGTGGCCTTGCAAAAACAAAAAGTACGCCCTCCATGGGATCACAAGACACAGGGATCATTGCAATGTCAATCACATCTAATAATCATGTTATTCAAACATGTCAATAAAACCCCCTTTTCCCAAACAAGTTCTCAAAAACGTAATGCTATTCTACAATCCAGGTTTGGAGGGGACGTTAGGATGTCCTATTGGGCTAATTCTCATTGGAAGTGGGATGTTTCTAGATGAAGACAAATTCAGGCGATGTAAATGGATGAGGTGGTAAGGGATGTTTGAGCAATGGGTGCAGTGATGATAGGGGAATGTATGGATTACCTATGGGTGCCTCTGAAGAGGGTGAGCTGCACCTTATCATGGATGCAAATGTTTCCAATCCCATTCAATGCCTTTTATCCCTTTTTATCTTATTGCTTTTTCTTTCAAGAGACTAGTTAGGGGACATTGCCCTGGCGTGGTGACCAGTGTTGACAATGTTACCCACAAGAATTTCATGGAGACGAGAAGTTTGGCTCGTGATCAGACCCCCTTTCTCTTGGCTATGCCACCAAGAGCCACTACCCTGGTGTGGTGACCAGCTGAATGGTAGTGTCATATCGCTACATGCCCATGGACCTAATAGGCTGGCTCATGATGAGACCCCCTATCATCCAACTAGGTCTTGATTTTATTATTTTATAGGTCCCTCTGTTTCTTGCCGAGAATCCTTTTATTGCTTTCTCGGTGATCCCTGAGCGAAGCATCTAAAGGTTTTTTTCTTTTGGATTTTATATTTTTCTAGCTACTTTTACCCTCTAGGCCTTTATCCCTTTCTTCCCACAAGGTAAGATAAAACCCTTTGTTAGCTTGGCAAACCCAATGCCCGAACCAATGCATCGAATGGATGAGAGGGAAAAATATGAAAAGTGGTACGTATGGTGGGAACGAATGATGACCTTTCATGAACCCACCCAGTGGAAAATCAAACCCTACGGGAACCAACTTACTAGGGCATCTTGTCATTCCCCCCCAGGTGTGGAAAAGTGGAAAGGCATAAGTTCCAAGCACACGTTAGAAGTAAAAAGAATTAAATGCACATATTCAAATGTTTTGAGAATTAGAGTGACACATACCATGATACTTGGACTCATTACATGATGGAGCAAGACCACTTCCACTGAAGGACCAGGACGATGGGATGAATGTTGTTGCTGCTGAAAAGGTGGAGGCGTTGAAGAAGAAATATGGGCCCTCTAGGGTCATGCTCAAGTCAATATGCCTCTCGGTACTCCATATCTAGGACCTGTGGGCTTCAAGACATAATCTCCTTAAATATCCCTAGGCTAGGTGATAATATCTGGCTTCAACTCGGGGACATGTGCTCACCGTAGAACGCATGAGAACCTCAACATCTCTAGCATGACCTGTGACCTGCTTGATCTCAAAAAAGATTATTAGTAATCATTTGGGGTAGTGATATCACCCCTGGCTCACATATGGTACAGTAAATGAAATCAAGCATATATACAAATGGAAATACAACTATTCTAGTATGAAATGCTCATGGTATATATAATGAATGCAAATTCCTACCTACTTACCTCTACTTACCTGTTGGCTGAATTCTAGGTGTAGTCAAATATCCAGTGAAACCACCCTAGTAATGTCTCACAATACCTGCCTCTATGCTTCATCATAAACCAAAGCAGTTATAAGTTAAGAAACAAAATAACATGAGTTAGAAAATGTATTGCATCATTGGAAATTGTAAGGTCTAGCTCATGGAGGCGGGTGGGAGGGACAAAATGGCTCCAAGTCATTCTCTCAGGAAAGTGCTCAATCCATTTCAGGAAGGGATCGTGAAAAGTAAAAGGTTCAAAATACTGACTCAAAGGGTCTGAAAGTTGGCTACCTTGGACGTCTTCACAATCCGAAGCCTGGGAAAGGACTCACAAGGACCTAGAATATGACTGAAAAACTCTTAAGGGAAGGATGAAAAATTGAGATGACCAACTTATTTTTGAAGTATTCAACCTACCCTTGAACTCTAGGGTTTTCCTCAGAGGAAACTTAATACAAAATACATACTTCCCAACTACACCTTTAATGACACAACAAGATAAAGCAATCGAAGGTGGTTGGAGAACATTATCACAAGGATACTTCTTCGGGCAAATGATGTCCTCACTTCTATCAAGATATGAGCACAATGGTGGTTGATAATTTTCTTCATAGAATAAATCCAAGTTCTCAAAGGAACTATCATCAAAGTCCTAAAGGTATGACCAAAAATTATTAGGAGAGCATAGCATCAGGTCCTCCTTAGGTGTCTGATTTGTTTTTGTAATCATGCCATGTCCTTGTTGCCAAATGTCAAATTTATTAGTAAATTCATGTGATAATGGTAAAGGAACTTTTGGACATGACCCTCAATGTCGTAAATGGGATCCCCATCATATCCAATCACATCCCAATTACGCTTCCCAACATGTATGAAATCTTCAATATTATTAACAAAATCATCATCTTTATTATAACATGAAGGGGTAAAAACATCCAACAATTCTTCACTTTCTGCATCATAAGATAAAGAATCATTTAAAATTTGGGAAGGGAAACAACTCACCTTGTTTACTTCTTCTTGTGCAGGAGCTTCAAGTATTTGGATGGCTTCATTAAATGGAAGACATGCTTCTACAACTTCAACTGTACAACAAGGAGGATCTACCTTGCCCGAGGATTCCATTTCTCCTTCACTCTCTGAATCATAGAATAAGGTATTATCAAAATCCTGAAAAGGAAAGTGACTAACCTCATCCTCTTCTTATTGTGTAGACATAATAGGCTCTTGTATGGATTCATCAGAGGGAGGAGAACATATCGATACTTCATCATTGTGTTTGATATCTCATGGCTCTCACTCTTTAACCATATCTTCGTTATCTTCGGTAAAGTCATGAGTAAATTCTTGTTCTTCCCCATGGGATTGGTAACCTTCATCAAGACCCCCTTACTCAACCTCTTGTTGACATATGTCTTGTTCTAAATGTTATGGGGTTTCTTCAATAGATGTCTCAAGGGAAGGTATTGTCTTGGGAATATTTGGAGTGTCTTTGGGCTCACAAGCCTTGACTTCCGAAACAAAGGATTGTTCTTTGAATGAGGAGATGTTGGCTTCGATTTTTGTAGCCATATTATAAACTTCATGGATTTTTCTAGGGGCTTTGTCTTCGATAGGGAAACTCATTTGTCCCATAAAGGATTTGGTGTAAAAAAAAAGAAAAAATACGTGTGACGGGTGATGGCTTACTGGGATTTGTCGTAATAGCCTTTCAAATTTATCATGAAATTCCCTGACAGTTTCATTCTTATTCTTCTTTATGTAAGTAACTTTCCTTAGTAAAACACAAGGGTCCCATTTTTTGAGGAAAACCTCTTCCAATTGATCCATGGTGGAAATACTAGCATCAGGGAGGTCTTTGTACCATCTCCTGGCATTATCATGAAGAGTAGCATAGAAAAGTTTCATTGCAAGGTCTTTGACATCGTCACTGATAGGATGATGTTGAAAGAAAGCATAAAAATCATGAACATATTTATTAGGATTCTCTTCATCACTACCAGTGAATTTAGGGAGCCATTTTTCATACCTCAGAGGAATTCGTCGAGGATACGCTGGTATTTTACTCATATCTAAGGGTTTAAAGTTTCCCGGGTCCCATTGAGAAGTCATGGTTGGATTCATCATTTAGTGGAGTCGCCAAATAATTTTCTTGAAACTATCAAAGGGATGAGGGAATCACCCTCAGTGGAGTCACCAGGTAAGCTTTGCAAATTAAAGGCTTTTGAGGAAAGGCTTACCGAAAAAGTGTAGTCTTTGAGGAGAATTGACTTAGTGTTCCCCGACAACGGTGCCAAAATGTTATCACACAATTTTTACTTTGATCCAAAGGAAAGGTTAATGGAAGGAAAATTGGCGTAACATGAGGTTATCCTATCACTGTCACCTCAATAGGATGTCTCTTTCTATTTAGGTTTGATAGTCTAGGGGAGACGTCCCCGGTGACCTGGGGGTTTGAGAAGGAAAAGGTGAAATTTTCCATGAAAATGTCCCCTCTCACAAGTCACACTGATCAGAAAGTCATGGGTTTTTAACCAATGAAGTAATAAAGAATTGAGATGTACCTGCCCAAAAAAAAGAAACAAGAAAATATATCTTTCGCAAGTACAACTTGTTGTTAGTACTTCATAAAACCACAAACTTTATCAATAAAAGTGATAACTGATATATGGTGAAGCAAACAGAAATTTGTAGCAACAATGTTTATAAGACAATAGCTTCACAATAAGTGCCTTAAAATGGCTTCAAAATTATCGAGAATAATTACTAATCAATACCAAAACACTAGCATTTGTTAGAAGCAAATAAGGCAGTGTATTTATTAACTTTCTCAATTGCTTCTAGGTGCTTTTAGTTCTGCAAATGATGGATGTAGCTTACTTTAGTAACAACAACAAATAGGTTACTAGATTAAACTATTCTAAGGTTAGAAGTAGTTAGTAGATATCTCAAGGTAAAGGTTTTGATGGTGGTTTTTGTCATTCACTCAATAACAAGGCTTAGATTAGTGCTTTTAGGGAAAATGGAGTCTTTTAGGTAGTAACAAATCTTGAAGGAACAAATGATAATAAGAGAACTAAAGACAAGAGGGGTCAATAATTGAAGTGTTGGTAACCCAAGGCTTCAATTACCAAACCCTAGGGGAAAATGGCTACTAGGAAGTAGGTAACCTTAGGACCTAGTAGTTTTCCTCCTTCTTTATCTCAAATATGAAGTAGATGGAGAATTAGATTAAGCAAAATGTGCTAGGGTGTTGCAATGGAAAGGCCCTTAGCAAAAGTTCAAGAAAATCAGCTTTCTAGCAAAATCTAGTAGGTGAAAGCTATTAAGGCAAGGACAATAACATGTTCTTAGCCTCCTAGGGTTTTAAGCTAGAAATTTCATAATCTTAGTATAAATGCAAGATAAATGTAACTATAACCATTTAATGAAGAAGAATTGCAGAAAATTTACTTACATCCACCAAGAATCATCTAGCAAATACTCTAGTTGAACACTTCCACCAAGAAAATTGCCAAAATAGTCCAAAACAAGACTCCTTCAAGAAGTGCGCACTAAATTTCAGTCATGTAACCCCAATTAGGGCACAAATTTTAGACCTCACCACTTGTGTGAGTGAAAGATGATGAAAAAATACAAGGGAAAATACCTTATTTATACAGTTTCAATGACCAGAATTAGGTCAAAAAGGCTGACGTGGCCAGTTACATGTAATATCCAGTTTTTACATTAAATGAAAATTTAAAACCCTAAATCAAGCAGAAAAGGTGAAGTCATGCCCTTTTAGGGCGACTTTAAGCATTTTTAGTGCAACATTGGCCTCCAGGAGCAAAACGTTAGGCCTCATAAGGCCTCTGGATCAAACCACACGTGCCACTTGGCACACAACTGCCTCCAAAGTGTCCAAAACGCTGGGTGACGTCAAGGGTCATAGAGGTGACATTATGGGCCTTCCAAGGCCTACATCATAGTGGGAAGAGAAAGAACCCCCTAGGTCCAAGATTTCCAAGATGTCTCTGGTGAAACCTCTGATCTGTCTCTGCCCCTGGCTGGGGTCTCATCATCCATATGGTGGGATTTTAGCCCTATGGAGGTCCAGACTAATCATCTCCCCATGTGTACATTTTTATCGAGTGTGGCCCTACAACAACAACAAGTACTCCCTCCATGGGCTCACAAGTCACAGGGATCATAGAAATGTCAATCACATCTAATAATCAAGTTATTCAAACATGTGCATAAAACCCCCTTTTCCCAGACAAGTGCTCAAAGACGTTATGCTATTCTACAAACTAGGTTTGGAGGGGACGTTAGGATGTCTTATTGGGCTAATTCTCATTGGATGTGGGATGTTTCTATATGAAGACAAATCCATTCCATGTAAGTGGATGAGGTGGTAAGGGATGTCTGAGCAATGGGTGCAATGATGACAGGGGAATGTATGGCTTACATGTGGGTGCCTTTGAAGAGGGTGAGCTGCACCTTGTCATGGATGAAAATGTTTCCAAGCCCATTCAATGCATTTTATCATTTTTTATCTTATTGTTTTTTCTTTCAAGAGACTAATTAGGGGACACTACCCTAGCATGGTGACTAGTGGTGACAATGTTACCCACAAGCATTTCACGGAGATGAGAAGGATGGCTCGTGGTGAGATCCCCTTTCTCTTGGCTATGCCAACAAGAGCCACTAACCTGGCATGGTGACCAACTGAATGGTAGTGTCATACCACTACATTCCCATGGACCTAATAGGCTGGCTCGTGATGAGACTCCCTATCCTCCAACTAGGTCTTGATTTTATTATTTTATGGGTTTCTCTGTTTCTTGCTGAGAATCCTTTTATTTCTTTCTCGGGGATCCCTGGGCGAAGCATCTAAATGTTTTATTCTTTTGGCTTTTACCTTTTTCTAGCTACTTTTACCCTCTGGGCCTTTAACCCCTTCTTCCAACAAGGTAAGGTACAACCCTTTGTTAGCTTGGAAAACCCAATGCCCAAACCAATGCATGGGATGGATGAGAGGGAAAAAGATGAAAAGTGGTACATATGGTGGGAATGGACGATGACCTTTCATGAAACCACCCAATGGAAATTCAAACCGTATGGGAACCAACTTACTAGGGCATCCTACCATTCCCCCCAGGTGTGGACAAGTGGAAAGGCATAAGGTCCAAGCACACGTTAGAAGTAAAAATAATTAAATGCACATATTCAAATGTTTTGAGAATTAGAGTGACACATACCATGATAACCAGACTCATTACCTCATGGAGAAAGACCATTGCTTCTGAAGGACCAGGCTGATGGGATGGATGTTGTTGTTGCTGACAAGGTGGAGGCGTTGAAGAAGAAAGATGGGCCCTCCAGGGCCAAGCTCAAGTCAATATGCCTCTCGGTACTCCATGTCTATGACTTGTGGGCCTCGAGACACAATCTCCTTAGTTATCCCTAAGCTAGGTGATAACAGGTACTACGAGCCAAGTAATAAAACCATATAACATTATATGGTGCCAAAGAACAATCGTTAGGTGTCTACCACTTTATGACAATCTAACAGATTATATCATCAAGTCCAAATAAGTATAAATACTTGGAATGTCAACTGAAGTAGCTCAAAACCATGCCATACCACAATGCATTTGTAATCTGAGGAGCGGGGACAAAAGTGAGCTACACCACAACTAAGCTAGTGCAATCATGAATCTGATGGATATCAATGAAGAAGTTTGTTTGGATATGGCGAAGATGGGCGTGACATGTTACATAATCATCAATAAGATACCCTCGCGATGGTATCCAAAATTGTCACCCCTAGATGGGGTAATATACCACAATGATCATTGACCCAACCATGACACTAGATTGCAAAAGATTAATGAGGTAGCAACAAATGGAAGGAAAAGAGTTAGGAAGACTAATCAATCAATAAGGCCAACCCTTTAAGAATTTCTATAGCGGTTACTTCTTAAAGTTGGTTTTGATGGATGTTACATTCCTCAACATCCCATTTTGACAAAGGGTTTTTTGCTTTTGGATTTTGGTTTTTTGCAATCCAAAAGCAAGAAATCCAACCGTAGAGAATTTCACAACTTTTGGATTTTGGTTTTTTGCTTCTCTTTTAAGCTTCTTAGTAGTTAGCTTACCCAACAATGAAAGCTAAATCTATGACATATAGATCCTGGTGGGAAAGTATCCATCTCATGTTAGTGTAGCTATTTTTTCATCAATTCAATAAGATAATGACATCCATTGGAAAATCATGTGCATGTGATTGGTTCTTCTTATCACACCTTGCATTGGCATAATTTAGCACTTGTTAGTGATTGAATTGTATTTCTTAAAATTGTATATGCAAATATTTGTGCAAGTAATACACAATGGCTTATCAAATCCACTAAGATGTATGACAAGTCATCTGATTAAGCATAGCCAGTAACCACATATAGTAGTGTAGGAACATGAACACACGAGCCACCCAAGTGGACATCCTAAGGACACCTTCATAAAGAGAAAAACCCTATTTGTAAGAGAGAGTGAGCATCCAATACCACATTGACTTAGTCAACAATAGTAAGCATCATTGAGCTAAGTCCACAAGTAACACAAGAGTGGATAATTTTCCATCAAAGATTTTTTTTTAGCCATTAGATTGGTATTAAAGAAATTTGATAACCCAATTGAAATTGAACTAACATGTCATTAGAGCAGCCATAAGGAATTTCCAAGATAAAATAATTTGGTATTAAAGAAAATTTGATATAAATTGAAAGATGTGGGTGAGGCCATCAACCAAGTTGTTTAATGGTGTACAAGATCCAATCTAATGAAGAAGTCTATAACTAGATAATTTCACAAAGATAATGAGAACACTCATGAAGATGATGTAGTTCTAAAGACTATCGAGACATGAATTGAAGTTGAAATTTTTCCTTGAAGGTCAACCCTTAGTTAGGTAAGTTATTGAAAGGTATTATTTAGACTAGAAGAAAGTATCATGTATATCCAATTGATCCTCAAAGAAATAAAAAAAGTGATATGTCAATTGTTATTAGTTTTATCAGTGCAAGAAAATTGATCAAGTCACAAGTTAGGAGCCCATAATATCCTAATTTATTTATTGATGAATTCGAGTGTTGGTGTTGTGTAATTCATTCCAAGTTCAATTGAAGTTAGAGGTTCAATCCATTAATGGAAGCATGGACATAGAGAATCTTAATAATTTCCTGTGCCATTTTGAAGTATATTTTGTGTCAAGGCATATTTGACCTGCAAAGATAACATTTTCTCAGATGAAAATTTCTCGTAATGTGTTGTTGTGGTTTCAAAGATTCAATGAGAGGCAGAGACAACAAGGATGAGTTGTGGCTTCCCATTCTTAGTTAGAAATATTTCAAGCATATGGTGTAGAAAAGCTCCACCTAGTCAAGTATGAACAAACATTAATTTGGTGGGAGTACTTGAGGTAGAATCCGGTATAGAAATTCAACGAGTATACTATTGAGTTTAACAAGTAAATCACAATGATGCAACTCTTAGAAGGTGGACGAGATGTAGTCCTATAATATCTCAAGGGATTGCATAGTTACATTCAAAAGGAACTAGCCTTGTTCAAGATACAGAGCCTTGATGAGGCTTTTATCAAAGAAATGTATGTTGATGCCAATGACAAATAATGCACATTGACATAATCAAGTGGGACTAGCAATATTAGCAAAGCTCAATGCTAAAACAAGTTATTCAAAGAAGAATATAAAGATGATGGATCTTGTTAAGGAAAACGAAAAGCAACAAACATTTATCAACATTTCCAAGTCCAAAGAAGGACAATCATCTTATAAAGTATATCAACACAAGATCCACTCAAAGGAAGAGTGTTGGAAGATGCCTCCAAAATTGCGATTAGGTAGCAAGGTATTAACAAGCCAAGGAAGAAGTTTCTACTGACCTAGAAATAAGAGGAGTAATTAAAAAAATAGGTGGAATGAATGAAGTTAGTAATTGACCTTCCTTAATGGAAAGACCAAAAGGAAACATAGAACAAAGGGAGCTATTGTTTTCACATAAAAATTGGATTGTTGGTAATGGAACATCCTTTTCTATACCCATTGCGATGGTAAGATAAGGACACATAATTAAGTGATGAAACAATGAAAATTTAAGCTCACCATGTCATTAAGGTTCATTGATGAGATTGAGTGATGTGCATTGTAAGTTTGCAAAATGAGAGGATAGTCCCTACATCAGTGGAATAAATACAATCTTCGTGAAGAAATCATACATCTATTACTTTAAGAAAGATGAAAAACGTTACCTAGCTGACACAATTAAAAGTAGAAGTAATGCCTTAGTGATAACCATAAACCAAGAAAATAAAATGATTACCGAGTCAAACATTTATTTATTTATTTTGACTAGTTTCTAGTTATCTGGATGTGACAATTTCTCCCTTCCCTAATCTGGGGATTATTGTGGCAACAAACAATATTCAAATTGGATTATTTCCATTGAGCTGCAACTTGGGGGTATCTGTTATACTAAAGATGCTAAGGACTTGTACTTGGCCCCAATCACTATCACAAGTATATGTGCACAACAAGCACAAACACCATTGTAGGGACTTGATCAACTCTAGTGGGGTGATCATAACATCCAAATTTTTGTTGATGTTTTAGCATCATACAATAACTTCCATAGAGGTCTAGTTTCAGACATGTGAAAGTCATCCAAAATTCCTTTCGAACCTTTGTAATTCACTTTAATTAAAGTTATTATTAAAGTGAAGAGACTTTTATTAAGTGCACGATTAATCTAATAAAATGTAAAGTATTTACATTAGTGAATTAGATGAATCTTGACCATTGATCTGGACTTAATCTCAACCGTCAATCTCATTAAGAGATTAGGGTTTTGTAGACTTAGTCATCAATGGTTATGTTAGATTCGGTCAAAACTCAATATTATAAAAGGAAGGAAAAGTGAAAGGAGAAGACACAATATAGAGAGTCAGTGGTTCACAGAGTGTTTGATACACTAAGAGAGAAAATAAGGATTTTTTCTCTATCAAAAAGAGGAGAGAATAAGCAATGCAACAAGAGGAATAATAACCCAACAACCATTTTGTTTTGTGTGGAGGCCGTACCATTCAGTTGAGTCCACACAAATTTTCTGGAGGGCCATACAATTGCGGGCAACAGATCAAGGCATATGGTTTTCTTCTACAGGGCCAGAACAACCAATTTTTTTGTTGTTATTTATTTCTTTTCTTAGTGGGATATTTTCCCAATTGGGGAACCCTTGTAAGCTTGGAGTAATTAATGAAAATATGATCTTTGAAGGGAATAAATTTATGTGTGTGTGGAAATTTTTTCATTTTTCTTCCGGTGTATTTTATTCGCTGCAATTAAATTTTCAGTCCATGCATTTTATTCTATGTTCAAAAATATTATTTTTCTGCAAGTTTTTCTTGAGAGCATAAGTAAATAATTTGTCTATGTGATGGAATAGAGATTTTAACATGGTATCCGAGCAAGGTTTTTGATTGATATTTCCAAGTACGTCATATCTAATGTAGATCTGTGGTTTACAACAACATAACTATTGGATTTGAGTGACCAACATTTAGATCTAGTGCATATTTGGGGTTTACAACAATAGATCTATTAGATGTGAGTTACCAATAATCAAATCTAATGTAGATTTGGGGTTTACAGTAGTAGATATATTATATCCAAGTGACTAGAAGTCAGATATAGTATAGATATGGGGTTTAAAACAACATATATGGGGTTTACAACAACCGATATATTAGATATGAGTGACCAACAGATAGATCTAGTGCAGATCTAGGGTTTACAACAACATGTCTATTAGATCTGAGTGACCAACAATAAGATCTAGTGTAGATATGGAGTTTACAATAAAAAATCTATTAGATTTGAGTGACCAATAGTGAGATCTAGTGTAGATCTGGGGTTTACAACAATAGATCTATTGTATCTGAGTGACCAACAGTCAGATATAGTGTAGATGTGGAGTTTAAAGAAGCAGATCTATTAGATCCGAAGTCCAACAATTGTGTTTTACTAGTGCTTGAAGGATTAAGCACATTTTTATGGTATTTTGTTTAGATATGAAAGATGGAAACAACTAGTCTCAAGTTTGAAGACAGATTGGATGGAGCTTCAAACTTCCTACCTTGGAAAGTAAGGTTTACTTTGGTTTTGAAGGAAAATGATTTTTGGGAGATTGTTGACAAAGTAGTTCCTTCACCGACATATTCTCAACAATTGGTAGCTCACTGGAAGAATGAGATCTCAACCATGTGGGTGATCTTGATGTAGTGAAGGATCATCTGATTTGTCATTTGTCCAAGAAGAAGATGACCAAGGAGATGTTGGATGCTTTGGTAAGTCTCTAGCAAAGAGAGAACATAAACATGAATATGATATTGAGGAGTAAGCTCAGATCCACACAAATGTCTAGATCAGACTCAATTACTAGCTACCTCATGAATATCACCTAGATTGTGATCAACTTGAAATAGTTGGGGATAAGTGGATGACATAGAATTGGTAAATACGACACTGAATAGATTCTCAAATCCTTGGGAGCCATTTGTCAAGGCTATCTATGCTTGAGAGAAAATTCCCACTTTTGAGAGGCTTTGGGATGATTATATCCTAGAAGAGACTTAAGAGGAGTCTAAAGCCAACATGTAGGAAGGTGATGAGAACCTGGACATTGTCAGTTAGACAAGAAAAGGAAAAGGAAAGGGTTCCGGTAAGAGTAAAGGTGAGTAGTTAGCCTCACAACCGGAAAAGAGGAAGGACTTGAGTAAAATCAAGCGTTTCATATGTCATAAACATAAACATTTTTAATTATAGTGTCGAGAGAAGAAAGGTAATATAAAATCATAATAGGTAGCAAGATCGATAGAAAATCAGATGGATGGGTTTGTTGTGAAGTTTGAAAAGGAGCTCTCACTAGTTTCTTACTTTTCTACTAGCATAGTTTCTAGGAGTATATGGTACATGGAAAATGGTGCATCTAGCCATATGACATCGACACGGGAGTTGTTTACCAATATAATAGAGTAGGACTTAGGATTACATGTGGAGATTGGAAATGATGCCAAGTATGCAGTAAAATGAGTTGGGACAATCTTGTTCCATCTCGAGTCGGGTATCTTTTTGAAAGGGAAGGATGTGCTATATGTTCCAGGGCTCACGAAGAACATGATTTTGGTCTCGTTCATGGAGGATAAGGGGTTTTCCGTTGTGTTTCAGAAAGGGAAAGCACTTATTAGGCCGAAATGATATATCCATGACACAACTTAGATCATTGGGGTTAGAGAGGGAAATTTGTATAGGTTATGGGGTGAGCATCTTTGAGCCTTGGTTCATAGTAGTGAAAACCTTTGTTAGTTATGTCATAGGAGGATGGGGCACCTGCATAACAAAGGAATTTCCGATTCTAAGGGATATTGTCACTAGTATTCCATATTTAAGTTTTGAGCAGCAGGGCGTGTGCGCTTGGAAATCATGCCAAGGTTGCTTTCCCAAGAAAAAAGTCCAGGTCCAAGGAGATTTTGGATCTGATACACTCATATGTGTGGGCCTATGTCGATAACATCAGTGTATGGAGGGATATATTATGTGTCTTTCATTGATGATTACTCTAGGAGGACATTGATCTATTTCATGACTACTAAGGATGAGGTATTCAATCTATTTTTGGAGTTCAAGACTCTCGTGGAGAACTAGATAGGAAAGAAGATCAAGGTTATGAGGTCATACAATGGGGGTGAGCACACCTCTAATGACATCAAGGATTTCTGTAAGGAGGCAGGGATTAAGAAGGAATGATAGTGTCATACAAACCACAAAAGAATGGGGTTGTAGAGAGAAAGAATCGATCCATCATAGGGTCTTCCAAGACTATGATTCATGACGAAGATCTTCCTAAGTTTTTTTGAAAGAGGCATGTAATACAACAATTTATGTTAAAAATAAGAGTCCTCATAGGATTTTTGGGGATATGAATATAGAAGAAGGATTCAATGGGGTGTAGCCATAGGTAGGGAATTTATGCATCTTTGGTTGTCCAATCTACATTCATGAACCTAAGGAGAAGAGGACAAAGGGTATTTTTATGGGATACATTGAGACTTCATAGGCTTACATGATTTTAATTCCATCACAACAAAGGGCTGTGGTGAGTCGAGATGTAAATTTCAAGGAGGAATTTGCATCCAAAATGTTGCATGATACCCTACTAGTGATAGAGAATGAGGAGTGGGACACTCTTGTTAAGATGTGCTCATTTAACCATAGACGACATCTCAATATTTTCACCCAACCATAGGTACACAACCACCCCTGAGAACCACAACCTTGACAGATAGAATAATTCCGGAAGCAGTACCAAACCCAATAGATAAACAAGAGATAGTGTATCTCTCTCTCTCCAAGAATAGCGCACCAAGCAGAAAGTACACAAACCAGAAACCAAGAACAAAAACCTAGTTGCAGTAGTTGCAACTATACTCCTCCTCCAAACTTGCGCACCACTTAACTTGTGTGAGATGTGAGTGAGTGAGTGATCAAATGAGCTCAAGAGCCCTCTATATATAGTGCTCTTAGTCACCTGTCTAGGTCGACTTCTTTTTTTAGAGGCTAATACTTAAATATTAATTATTTTATTGATCTGACATGTCTTCTATGATTTCTACACATATGTTTAGGGTTTTTATAGCTTCTCAGAATATTCTAATCTTGTCAAAGGTTACATGTGAAGGTTAATACCTACCGCAAATACTGTAACATTAACACTCCCTCCTATCTAGGGAGGTATTTAACGGTAATGGTATTGAGCACAAACATACCATTCTGTTGGTAGCATCATCATAGCCACATAGGCTATCTCATGATCATGTAGATCAACTCACGAGCAACATCACCACTATCAATATCATATGATAACATCAAATGCATCATATCTCGAGGCCATACTCAATATGAGTAATCGAGCATGATGCTAAATAAGTCACTTAATAAACAAAGCGATACAAGGACCATTCTTCTAATCTGGAGATATGTCTTAGAAGAATAACTGTCCCAACATATGCTGCAAGCCCCACAATGGGATAGAAGGACCATTCTTCTAATCTAGACCTATGTACTAGAAGAATGTCAGTCCTCCCAAATGCTGAAATCCATACCATGGGATACAGATACCATTCCTACAGGAATGTCAACATCACAATATTTTCTAATTGGGTCATATGTACCATAGAGATCAATATCTACCCATATGCCTTAGAAAATATCGGTCCCATATCAACCACCCTAATTGGGACGTCATGTCGTTAGGGGGAGGACTATTCAACCTGATCAGGCCAATAAATGTGCCTCAGGAGAATATCAGTCCTGAACCATTTTCCTAATCGAGCCACAATATGTGCCTTAGGAAAATACCAGTCCAGGATACAACAACAATCTATCAACTTGGACCATTCTCCATAGGGAGAATGTCTGTCCACCAACAATCTGTTCTGCCTGGACCATTCTCCACAGGGAGAATGTCTGTCCACCAACAATCTGTTCTGCCTGGACCATTCTCTGCCTGGAGAATGTCTATTCACAAGCACACTGACTATCCATCTGGCTGGAAATCATCTCCAACACTAGTGATAGTCTCCACGACAATCAGAACAATTCCATCCAATAGAACACAATTTCATCTATCCATAGTAGTATAAAACTACTATCCAGTGGTACACAACCACTCCTAGTAGCACACAACTACTAACTAGTGGCACACAGTCACTACCAATGGAACACAACCACCATAGTAGCATACAACTACTATCCATAGACATACAATCTCCACAACAATCAAATCATATCATCTGATATCATCTTGCATCAACAATGTCATCAAATGCATCACCTCTAAACCGTACTAGCATGATGCAAATACATCATATCTAAGTTGTACTGACATGATCTGGAGTATCATATACATCATCTCTAAGTCGTACTATCATGACATATCTAGCATGATTCCAATGCATCATATCTAAGTTGTATGCCATATATAATATGTACTAGCATGATGTAGATCAGTGCCTCACTATGTCATCTCTAAGCTATATGATGATCTCTAAGCCGTACTAGCATGAAATATCTATCATGATGCCAATTCATCATATCTAAGTTGTATGCCACATCTAATATGTACTCGCATGATCATATCTAGCATGACACGAGCCCCTGCATAATCTCTAAGTTGTATGGTCATCTCTAAGATGTACTCACATGGGCATATCTAGCATTATGCATCTCACCAACATCGTCTCTAATATGTACTAGCATGAACATAACTAACATGATGTGAATACATCATATCTAAGCTACATGTCCACCTCTAATCTGTACTAGCATGATGCTCCTCAGGCCATTGTATCAACAACTCCAACCATCTGTATCGTATCTAAGCTATACTAGCATGATCATATCTAGCATGATGCAAGCATCATCTCTAATATGTATGACCATATCTAAGATGTACTAGCATGATACAGATATGAAACTCACTGAAAGTCCATGATGCCACATTTGATTGCTCCCTCCTAATCGAGGAAGTCATATCCTCCCTTTCAACTAAGGGGGAAATATCCACGAGCCCCAACTTCTCCCTCAAGTATGCAAACTTTATCTTGGACAAAGGATTCATCAAAATATCTACAGTCTGCTCATTAATGGAGATATATTGGAGAACCACTTCTCCCCTCTAGACTTTATCCCAGAGAGAATAGTACCTGATCTCAATGTGCTTCGACCTGTCATGGAACATAGGGTTCTATGAGAGCTTCTAACAACTCTAGTTATCACAATATATCACAGTTGAATCCAAGACCCAATCAAATAGTCTAGAAACCATCTTATGGAGCCACACTGCTTCCATACAAGCTTCACAAGATGCAATATACTCTGATTTTGCAGTGCTGAGTGAAACAAACTTCTATTTTCTACTAGCCCATGATATCATAACATATCCCATATTGAAACACATACCAAAAGTACTCTTTCTGTCATTTGCACTCCCTGCCCAATCTGAATCAATAAATCCATGTAGTTGTACATCATTATTTGAGGCATATCTCAAACCATAAGTTATCATCCTACAAAGATATCTCAAGATATGCTTTGCAACTATCCAATGCTCTTGTCTAGGTTCCACATAGAACTAGCCCAACATGTTTACAACAAAGCAAATTTTCGGCCTAGTATTCACCAAATACATCAAGGATCCAATCAACTGTCGATATAGGGACGTGTCTACTGGATCAAAATCAAAGTCTCTCAACTTCCTCAAATCAGTTGTCATGGGAGTTTCCCTGGATTTGCAATCCATCATCCCAAACTTCTGAAGGATATTTACAACATACTTCCCTTGTCCTAGGAAGACTTCACCATGCTTTTGCCATACTTCTAATCCCAAGTAGTAGTTCATGAGACCAAGATCCTTCATATCAAATTCAATGGCTAGCTCTTTATTACAATGAATAATGAGAGGCTCTGCACCAAGATCTTAGAGCTTGCTTGAGTCCATATAAGATCTTCTTTAATTTTCATACATGGGTTTCTCTCGAGTGTACCTCAAAGCCTTGAGGTTTGTCTATGTATACCTTATCTCAATGTGCTTCGACCTGTCATGGAACACATGGTTCTTTGAGAGCTTCACACAACTCTGGTTATCACAATATATCACAGTTGAATCCAAGACCTGATCAAATAGTCCAGAAACCATCTTATGGAGACAAACTGCTTCCATACAAGCTTCACAAGCTGCAATATACTCTAATTCTGCAGTGATGAGTGCAACAAAATTCTATTTTCTACTAGCCCATGATATCATAACATATCCCATACTGAAACACACACCAAAATAACTCTTTCTGTCATTTGCACTCTCTGCCCAATCTGAATCAGTAAATCCATGTAGCTGTACATCATTATTTGAGGCATATCTCAAACCATAAGTTATAGTCCTACAAAGAAATCTCAAGATATGCTTTGCAACTATCCAATGCTCTTGTCTAGGTTCCACATGGAACTAGCCCAACATGTTTACAACAAATAAATTTTTCGGCCTAGTATTCACCAAATACATCAAGGAACCAATCAACTATCGATATAGGGACGAGTCTACTGGATCAGAATCAAAGTCTCTGAACTTCCTCAAATCTATTATCATGGGAGTTTCCATGGATTTTCAATCCATCATCCCAAACTTCTGAAGTATATTTACAATATACTTCCCTTGTCATAGGAAGACTTCACCATGATTTTGCCATACTTCTAATCCCAAGTAGTAGTGCATGAGACAAAGATCTTTCATATCAAATTCAATGGCTAGCTCTTTATTACACTGAATAATGAGAGGCTCTGCACCAAGATCTTAGAGCTTGCTTGAGTCCATACAATATCTTCTTTAATTTGCATACATGGGTTTCTCTCGGGTGTACCTCAAAGCCTTGAGGTTTGTCTATGTATAATTCTTCCTCAATTAATCCATTGAGAAAAGCGGTCTTTACATCTATTTGATGTAAACTCCAACCCATGGATGATGCAAGAGATATGATGGCTGGAGCAAATGTCTCATCATATTCTTCTCCCTCCTGTTGGGAGAACCCTCTAGCCATGAATATTTCCTTGTATTTATCGATACTTTACATACTTTTCTTCAAGTCTAGGCACAATTTATCATACATCATGATGGATTGATATTCTTTCATAATAGCTTCCTTCCATTCTTTCTTCTTGACTACTTCTTCAAAGGTGGAAGTTTTTGCATTGACAAGACTTCTATTATGAATATATACGGCTTTCATAACTGTTTCTCCCCATAGAATCATGGATAGATTCTGTTCATTCATCATTGCCTTAACATATTCTTCAATGGATCAGTTCTTCCTTTCTGCCACATTGTTTTGTTGAGGATTATGTGGAACAATTAGCTCCCTCCTAATCCTAGCTTCTTTACAAAAGGAAACAAGCTAATCACCACTTGATGGAGTCATCTGCTCCATGTTTGCAACTGTCACTATAACTCCTTCTCAGAGCTATCGACTGTGACCTTCTCGAAACAATAACAACAAGAGCAAAAGTATTTCCAATAACATTTTCATAAGAACATATCTATGGTAACAAGGATCATAGAATTACCAAGGTGACCTTCCTGGGAACAAGAAGTATCTCCTAGAGAAGATGTTAGTTCATTTTTCAAACAAGTACAATAAACATCTATGTCAATAGTACTTACATACAACCAAGTATGCCTAGTAGTAATAGAACCCTTCAAATATTGTTGTCTCAACTACAATATTTACTTGTACTGTAGCAAATATCAAACTTGAATTGTGTAAATTGAAACTTAACATGAATTTGACCAATCAAACCTGGAACCTAGAGTCTCAACTACTCGTTCCTCTGAATGTATTGAATCCAAGTTCACTGCCTGGAAAAGGTTTCTTGTATATTCCCTACAAAATACACTCATGTTTTTCTAGATGATATAACATGAAAAGCATATACAAGTGCATACCTTTGAAATTTGCAGCATCGTTCAACTTGTCTTTTAATATGAAACTAGACACCATCTTGTCAACAAGAGGTTAGAAACTAAATAAAAAGGGTTTAATGATTAGAACAAGCTAGAAACTATGAAATTTAAACTTTGACCACAAAATCAATTTTGACCAAAAGTTAACCTTTGACTTTGACCAGTCAAACGTTGACTTTGACTATGACAAAAAAATCAAACTTGACATTTTTTCTTGTTGAGAGTACCAATAGGTGTGCTAGGCTAAGGTGCACTAGAATATCCAGAAATTAGGTCCAATGGTTCACTTTAAGGTGCCCAAAGAGTTGGATTAGGGTTTGTTGCAACCACACAATCAAAAACCCTAGCTACAACTGCTACTAGTGCCGTAATGAGCTTAATAAAGAAATTCCACGCTACCTTCCAGTGGTTATTGTTGATATTATGGTAGTTGTGGGAGGTATTTACCTCCATGTGTAAACCTAACGAGGATAGAATACTCCGGGAAGCAAGAAGAAACCCTAATTAGTTGGCTAATAACCCTAGAAGACTTGTCGACTCAAGAAGATAATTTATATTAGGTTATTAGCCTCCAAAAGAGGAACTCAACCATAAATAATAATATATAATAAACAGATAGATACCCAGAATGAGAAGTCGACCCAGGCAGTTAGCCATAATTAGTATAAATATAGGAGGCCAGTTCTCATTATGGCAGACAGTCTCAAAATTGCAGAGCAACACTTGTGCATACTGCAGTTGCCCAGTTTCTGCGCAGGTTTGGAGGAGAGCTGCCGTTGCAGCTACTGCAGCTAGCAGTTATGCTTGGACTATCTTATAGCTAGGGTTTGGACTATCTGATCAGCTCTTATTGGTGCGCTATCCTTGGGGAAAGGTGTGCTACCCTTTGTTTGACTATCTAGCCTAGGGTTTGCTTCCAGAGTGATTCTCTGTCAAGGTTAAGGTGCTTGGAGGGTGGCTTCGACCTATGGTTGGGTGAAAATAGAGATATTGTCAATGGTAAAATGAGCACATCCATTATATTCTAACAGTTTATGGGCCCACACCTCCATTTAGTCTAATCGCTGGAAGGAAACATAGCCAGAAGGATATTAAGCTCGTATAAGAACTGCCGCTAAGGTTTCCTAGCAGAAGCAGTCACCAAAGCACTGCTGCTAGGGTTACTAGCAGGTGCAGTTGGAGAAAACCTAATCCTCTCGTTGAGGCACCTTAAGTGAATGGATTGACCTAATCTCCAGACAGATCAGTGTGCCCTAGCCTAACGCATCTTCTGGTACCCTCAGCAAGCCAAGACGTCAAGTTTGAGTTTTTGGTAAAATCTAGGGTTTGACCAAGTCAAAGAAACCATGAATTATTCTATGAAGTCAGAGAACAAGTTATATGGAGCCTCTAACTTCAGAGAAGTGGAAGACAAGGATTGACCTCATCCTTGCCAAGAATAAAATGTTAGATATCGTAAAAGGAAAGATCGTGGAACTAGAGTTTTAAGAAGGAAAAGAGAAGGAACCGCAAAACATTGTAGTTATGGAGAAGTTCAAAGATGGTGACATCAATGCCATGAGTATCATAGTGGAATCCATAAAATACCACTTGATATCCTACATCTCCCATCTTGACTCATCAAGAATATGTATGATTCCCTAACAAATCTCTTCTCGATCAGAAACATTGGACAAGTTATGAGTCTGAAGAATGAGCTCTGTGACATGAAGATGAATGATGATGATAACATAACATCATAATTTGTGAGGATCTCCCAGTTAAGATATCAACTACAAGCTATCGAAGAGATCACTTCAGAGAAGGAATTGGTAAACATAGTACTCAATGGTCTTCCCAAGACGTGGGATGCATTTTCCGCAAGCATGAACACAAGGAAGGAGTATCCGACATTTGAAGAACTTTGGACTTGCTGTGCTCAAGAAGAATCAAGGATCAGTGCAAAAGAGAAACCCCAAAAGAAGTACGATGATCAAGCCTTCACAAAAAGATTCAAGAATTTCAAGAACGAAAGGAAGTTTGGTTCAAGGAGGAAGCCAAATCAAGAGAAAGACATTTCAGAAGTACAATGCTTCAACTGTCGAAAGTATGGCCACTACAAGAGTCATTTTCTTGAGCTAAAGAAAAGGAAGGAGAAACACAAAGCATCAGTTGCTGAAGAAAAGGAACCTATAAAGAATACTAAGCAGGATGAAAGAGACTTCTTCTTCTAAAGGTAATGATACTCTTCTTATTCCTTGTACATATCTTGTTTGCATCGTCTCTGTACATATCTTGTATATCTATCTCTTGGAAGATAATGTATTCCAAGAAGAACTATACCGATGGAAGAACAACAAGATAAGGATTGATATAATTGGATAATACATGAAAGAATGAAATACATCAAGCAAATCATGTGGAAACTATTGCAAGATAAGCCCAATAAATCATGAAGAGACTTAGAAGAAGCAAAGACAAAAATAAGTCAACAATCAAGAGGAAATTGGAGAAAGACTTATGACATTTTGTAGAAGACAACAAGACGAAAGCATGGAATCTGTTAGACAAAGAGCCAATTATATATTGCAGAAGACAATAAGGATACACACAGAAGCGTGGACTCTGTTAGACAGAGGGAGCCGATTATATGCACTCATACATGAAGCAAGGATTAGGAGGGAGCTAATCCTATGATCCATTGAAGATGATGAAGTATATATCCATGGTAGTAACCATGAAAGATAGTACATGTTCAGTTCAATCTCAGAAGAAGTCTTCTTCGAAGAGAAGCCTTAAAGTATCCCTAGTTGTCCATCCAGATCCGTGATCCTATGATAAAAGAAAGAAATTGAATCTTTAGGGCATGGCATCTATAAGAAACTCCATGGACCCAAAATCTAAATAAAAACATGAGGAAGAACATGAAGATTCCAAGAAAGAACAAATCCTGAACAACCAGTCATTGTATCAAGAATCACAAGACTACCAACCTAATATGAAAACAATCAAGAAGAACTGAAAGTTTTGATGAAGAACAGTATATGGAAGACTTATGAATGAAAGAATTGCAAAATCTAGAACTAAGAGGTTCTCCTAGATGGAGGGAGAAGACTATGATGATTGCTCTTTCTGGTAAACCATACATACCTCTACATGAGTCATTATATCATCCATAGGTTGGAGTGCTACATCAAGATGAATGAAAAGACTGATCTCCAGAGCAATTGACCAAAGAGAATAAGAAGAGCAACCTCAAGACCTTGAGGCATACCAGAAAGAGACCCTTGTATACAAATGGAAGAAGATAACTTGGTGAAGAAACTCCAATGCATAACAAAAGTGTGGCAAATATTCTCTATAATAGAGATATTGTATCAAAATGATTACTCAGTAGATCAGATCTCATGATGACAGAAGAAGTGCCACATGGATATGTTCCAGTGTTCCAACAATGTTATACTTTATTGATCAGAGCTACATGAAGCCTTCAAAGAAGACCAGTACTCTAGAACAAAGTATATTTGAAATCAAGCATTACATTATCTGTGATGAAGTTTAGAAAGGAGAAAGAGGTTCTCCATTACATATCTCCACAGATGAGCAGATAAACAAACATCTTGGTAAAGATTCTATCCAAGATGAGAGAGTTTGCGTACTCAAACTGGAGCTCGTGGAGACGACTTCCCTATTGAAAAAGGAAGAGATGACTCCCAGGTTGGGAGAGAGCACTGATATGTATTGATTTATGGACAATCATTTTTCAGTTCGAAAAATGGTCCAGAATGAGCAGTTTCCTTTCCAGTTCGGAAAGTGGATTGAAATTTCTGACGGGCAGCGATTTCCCATTGTGGTTAACATGGGGAGTGGTCTAGGGTAGTCTCTCTTCTTGAAGGTTACTCAAGAAGACTGGCCCGCCTCGCCGGACAACGATTTCTCATTGTGGTTAACATGAGGAATAGTCCGTTTTGGAGGTTGATATAGGACAATATTTTACTCTTGTGGTTAACAGAGGAAATGGTCCAGACAATCATTCATTAGGGTTTATACATTCTCTCCAGGGTGCACTTTGATTAGTGTAGGAGGAATGGCCCAGGGTGGGGAATGGTCCAAGCTCAACAATTAGGGACAGGCATTCCTCAGGGTTTATACATTCTCTCTAGGATGCACTTTGATTAGTGTAGGAAGAATGGCCTAGGGTGGGGAATGGTCTAGGCTCAGAAATCAAGACAATTATTCTTCCTTGCTTGAGAAGAATAGTCCAGACAACTCATCATTGATGTTTTACCTTTTTGAGGGAAAATATTCTTTCAGATCTCACAGATGTGAGTGAAAGATTGGCCCAGATGATTCAGTTTATATCATAACATTGTTTCTGTGTAGGTTGATATCAGATTATTGTTATGAAGACTATATGACAGTTGATGTATACTACTGTGGTGGATGTGTTCCACTGTTCGTGACTATACGTTGTTGATCAAGTACTTGTGTGTTACTTGATGTGGTAGTGTACCACTGGATTGTAGTTATGTACTACTATGGATAGACACAATTGTGTTCTATTTTGTTTCGATTGCCTTGAATACTATCAGCAGTATTGGATGGATAATCAAAGGACAAAGATTTCCCAGACGGAAAATAGTTCAGAGCATTTACTCTTCTAGATTAGAAGAATAGCTCTTATATCACTCTGTGGAGTGAGAATCATGTCTGATTACTCAGATAGAGTATGGTTTCGAGAGATGATACAACTGATGACACTGATGATGATGATGGTGCTCATGATCTAGTCATGATCTAGTCTATACAACTATGTTGATGCTACCGGGTGAATGGTATGTTTTTGTGCTCAAGACCATTACCTGTAATACCTCCCTAGCTAGGAGGGAGTGTTGATATTATGGTAGTTGAGGTAGGTATTTACCTCCACGTGTAAACCTGATGAGGATAGAATACTCCAGGAAGCAAGAAGAAACCCTAATGAATTGGCTAATAACCCTAGAAGACTCGTCGGCTCAAGAAGATAATTTATATTAGGTTATTAGCCTCCAAGAGAAGAACTCGATCAAAAATAATAATATATACTGAACAGACAGATACCTAGAATGAGAAGTCAGCCCGGGCAATTAGCCAGAATTAGTATAAATACAGGAGGCCAGTTCTCATTCTGGCAAGTAGTCTCAGAATTGCAGAGCAGCACTTGTGTGTACTGTAGTTGCCTAGTTTCTGCGCAGGTTCGAAGGAGAGATGCCATTACAGCTGTTGCGGATAGTAGTTACGCTTGGACTATCTCTTGGCTAGGGTTTGGACTATCTGATCATCTCTTGTTGGTGCGCTATCCTTGGGGAAAGGTGCACTACCCTTTGTTTGGCTATCTAGCCTAGGGTTTGCTTCCGGAGTGATTCTATGTCAAGGTTAGGGTGCTCGGAGGGTGGCTTCGGCCTATGGTTGGGTGACAATAGAGATATTGTCAATGGTAAAACGAGCACATCCATTATATTCTAACAATTATACTTTATTGAAGGTGGTGTGGGCCCATAACCTGTTAAGATGTGCTCATTTAATCATAGAAAATATCTCAATATAAGACACAAGACAGAGAGAGTCGATGACTCAGAGTATTTGATACACAGAGAGTGAAGAAGGATTTTTTCTCAGTCCGAAGGAGGAGTGAATAAGCAGTGCAACAAGAGGAAGAATAACCCAACAACCATAAATTTTTTGTAGAGGATGTACCATTCAACAGAGGCCGTACAAGTTTTTTGGAGGGTCATACAACCACAAGAAATCCATACAGTTGCGGGTAGTGGATCTGGGCAGTATATGAGGGCAGAGGGTTTTCCTCTACAAGGCTAGAACAACCAGGTATTTTGCTATAATTTATTTATTTTCTTAGTGGGATATTTTCATAGTTAGGGAGCTCTTGTAAGCTTGGAGTAATTAATGAAAATATTATCTTTGAAGGGCACAAACTTCTTTGTGTGTGGAATTGGTGCATTTTTCTTCCGCTATATTTTTATTCCATGTAGTTAAATTTTTAGTCAATGCATTTTAGTCTATGTTCAGAAATATTATTTTCTACAAGTTTTTCTTGAGAGCATAAGGAAATCATTTGTCTAGGTGCTGGAATAGAGATTTTAAAATCTTTCACCAACCTGACAAGCCACCATTTCCACAAACATTTATTTTGATGATTTTCAAACACAAAATTCAAACAAACAATTAAAACACACACTATACTACACTACTGTAAACAAGAAAGAAAAGACAACAACTAGATAATATGTTTGTGGAGTACAAGGAGGTATTTCTTGAAAGGAATACCCTAAAAGTTCAATTCAAAACGAGATAGATTTCATGTCTTATTCAACCTTACCAAACATCATCCTATACAAAACCTCTCTATTGAATTGTGAGAGGAAATAAAGAAGTGTAAGAGCTCATTGATCTAGGAGTAATCAAGCAAACTACGTCACTATGTGGATCACCAATAGTGTTGGTCCCATGAAGAACATATGTGGAAAATGTGTGTTGACTATTGGGCATTGAATAAAGTGACTATTAAGAATCAAAACCCACCACCAAAGGTTGATGATATAATTAATTAACTTTAGGAAACTTAATACCTTACAAAGCTAGATTTGGAATTCAAATTATAGTAGGTGAAAATTAGAGATGAAGATACATGGAACACAACCTTTAAGATAGAGGAAGGATCATATAATGGATAACAATGTGTTTTGGATTATGTAATGCTCCAACCACTTTTATGATATTAATGAATGATGTATGAAAACACTTCATTGACTCTTTTGTCATTGTATATTTGGATGAAATCCTAATATTCAATGAGGATCAAGATGAGCATTGCAACATCTAGTAATGGTATAACAAATGCTCTAAAAAAAACCAATTGCATTCCAACTTGAGGAAATGTTAGTGAGTTCATGACTCAATCATCAATATACCTATTCTTCATGGCCAAAAAAAGAGAATTGAAATTCAACCCAAGAAAAGGTAGAGCCATCTCATACATGCTAGTCTAAGAAGCTTAATTGATTTAAGGAGGTTCTTAAGACTTTCCATTGAAGTGGCATAAAAAAAAATTCGATAACCCGATTGAAATCACACTAATATGCCATTAGAGAACCCATAGGGGACTGGGATAGACTAATTTGGAATAACAAAAAAATTGATATTCCTTGTGAGATGTGGATGAGGTCATCTACATAATCATTTAATGGTTCACAAGAGGAGCCAATATAAGGTTAAAAGGGATAACTACATAAGTTCAAGAATGATAATGAGGACACTGTTTATTTTTTTCCCTGAAGATTGGTCCTTAGTTAGGTAAGGTCTCAAAAGATATTATCCCAATTAGAAGAAAATATGATGGATTTTCAATTGATCCTTAGAGAACATTTTTTCCCTTAGAATATAAATCATCCCAACCTCAAGTACATAAGCAAGAATGAGATTGTTGGTACCTTTCCAACCCCATCAACAATTGGTTCATGAAGAGCCCTAATCAATAGATAATGCGAAGAGTGAACATGTCACAAGAAGGATTTGAACCCAAGTGGAGATAATAACATTCCTTCTCTCAACTACCTAAGCTACACCCATCTCAACTACCTAAGCTACACCCAATTGACAAATCCTCAAAGAACATGCAACAAGAGTGTTAAGTCAATTAATACTATAAGTGTTTTCAATAGAAGCAAATCAATCAAGGAACAATTTGGGATTCCATAATATCCTAATTTATTTATCGATAAATTTGAGTGTAGGACTTGTGTAATTCATTCTAAGATGAATTAAATTTAGAGATTCAAGATATCAATGGAAGCATGGACATAGAAAAGCTTGATAATTTCCTCTGCTAATTGGAACTGTATTATGGGTGTCAAGGTATATCCAACTTGCAAACGGTAACATTTTCTAAGATGAAAATGTCCTCTAGTGTGTTATGGTGGGAAAAGTTTCTCTGAGAGGAAAATGCAACAAGGGAGATAGCTGCAAAACAGCTAGTCCCTGCCTAAAACTGATAAAAATGTGTATTGATTATGTGTTTTGAATATTGAAGAAATAATTTTAACTTTATCCATGAAGTTTTTTGTACAAATCATAAATTTGAATTGTTAGAATCATTATTTTAAATATACAAATGCATTTAACATTTTAGAATATTTTTATTTATTGTTCTTATGTTCAAAATTATAAATTTTTTATCTTCTCAATTTACATTATTTAAATATTTCAATTAATTACAACTATTAAAAGAGAAGGAAATTCTAAACTATATATATTCAATTTATTAAATAAACATATTTGTATTTTAATATTTGGATTAATTATAATTATAAATAAAAATAAAAATGATATTAAATAAGTATACTCACCTATCCCATACACCACATAAATGCATATAATCAATTTCTTGAAGCTTTTGACATCACTATGAGTCAAATTGTTCAAATAATTATATAAAGAGCCTATGCATATACAAATTAAAATAAAATACCACCATAAATTATAAAACTTTATCAATATTAAATCTTTGCATTTACCATTTATGGGCTTAAAGGTAAGATGGATTCCTTCTCATGACAATGCATTAAATCTAAGTATACTCACCTATCCCATACACCACATGAATGCATATAATCAATTCCTTGAAGCTTTTGACATCACTATGAGTCAAATTGTTTAGATAATTATATAAAGAGCTTATGCATATTGTTATCGCTCAGTTTGTAGTTTAGGTCATAGACTAAAGGATAAGGGTCAAACTAGCGTAACAGGGACCTTACCCACCCAATGTCACCACAATGGGGAGGTCCTTTCTATTTAGGGTGGCTAAGCCCAAGGGAGACGTCCCTGTCAATCTGGGGTTTGAAAGGAAAAAAAAGCTCAAAGGATTAAGGCTAGTTTCCCCTTCACAGATTACCACCCAGAAGATAGTCAAATAAAGAATAACCACATGAAAGGCACCTGCTTGCGAGACAAGACAACAATGAAACTAGTACATGTGATAATGGTTAATACTTCATAAATCAATGACTATCCAAATTCAATGTATATGAGCATATACAACAGTAAATATTGACGAAGTCAATGTTTGCAATAATGACAATGGCAATATAATGTTACTTGTCAATAAACACTAGAACAATATAGCATCCAATGAAAATAATCAATCCTTGAATCAAATCAATGCATTAAATATCATTAGTTGCTCATATACAATAGATTGTTGTGTCAATATCCTAGGGATGACGTCAGCTTCTTTTAGGGTTAGTATGATTTTGTTTAATAAGCAATATAATAGACAAAGAAGGTCAACGTTTTGCTAAATAGCCTATGCAAGATCACTAATTCATCAATGTCTATAATAATGACCAAGCCAACAGTATATTCACTCAACAATAGCTCAATAAATGCTTGACGTCATCATTAATTGTTGAGTTAGAAGGGTTGCTGTGTCAAGTATGACGTCAGCCCTAGTTAGTGGCATTAGGGTTAGTTAGGGTTTTGAAATGAAAGTTTTTAAAAGATGATTTTGGACACTATAAGCTCAACGTTGGAGAGAATACCAATGCCTTAGGGTAAATGGAGTCAAAGTAAGAGCAAAAGGTCTCAGGAGGACTTAAATTTAGAGACTAGAAGGTAAGGTTCCAAAGTGCTGCAATGGCAGGGCCCTAGAATCAAAACCCTAAGGGAAGGAGGCTCACTCCGGTGTTGCTTAAGCAAGGCCTCGTGCTCCTTCCTCTTTCTCTAAATGCACTTGACAAAACGGATAGATTTAAAATACAGGTCTAAGGGAGAAAGTGTTGCAGGAGCAAGGCTTTCAAACCCTAGAAGGTTAAAACCCTAGGTGTAGACTTCACTAGGCCTAGGACGTCTCCTCTATTCAACCTATAGCTTTAATGCTAAATCAGAAAAAGGGAGACAAGTGTAGCAACAACTAGGATTTATCCTCCTTTTTCAATGGCTAAATTTATTTCTCAAGCATGGGGACATATAGCAATGACCTACTAGTGTGCTTGCTACCTAGGGTTTCAAGATTCAACAATATAATAGCAATGTAAAAGAAAATGTAAGAAATTAAGCCTACAACCATTCACTTAAGAAGTTTTGCATGAAAAATTCACTTACATATCATGAAGAATGCATAATCAAACCCTAGTTGTAAACCTTCCATGAG
>JZKD02S1672738.1:571188-626145 GCA_000966675.3 Picea glauca
GTATTGTAATACTAGTGAAAATGTTGCTGATATTTTCACTAAGCCTCTTGGAAAGATTAAGTTTGAGTTGTTTAGGGAGATGTTAGGTGTATAAGTCAATCCATTCTCCATTAAGTGAGAGACTTGGAAATAATAGAGTAAGCGCCAGTTGTAAGCGCCAGTTGTAAGCTTCAGTTGTGAGAGTCAGTTGTAGGCGTGTTAAGAGTCAGTTCATAGTTAAGAGTCTAGTTGTCTTTGGCTTGCATGTAACCGACTCGGTAGAATCTTTTCCTATATAAGGATGTAATCAGTCTTCATTGAATAATATAGAAGTGAGCATAGCCTCATCGTGTGGTTGTTTCGCATATTTTATCTGCAACATCAAATGCAATGCCTAAGAGATGTGGCACTGTGGGAATAATTTGTTTTTTTTCCTTTTTTAAAAATTAATTTAAAAACCTGACAGTTGTTAGAAAAAAATAGCCTCCCATCAGAGCTTATTTAGTCACATCAATCACATCCTACCAATAATATTTTTTTTTTTACTTTTTATTTTTATTTTTTATTTTTATAAAATATTAAAAAATATATAAATAGATTATTTTAATGAAGTATTATGCAAAATGTACCAACTATTGTTGCAAAACGGATGAGGCCATGCAAAGGATGACTTTGGCCACTAGATTCAAATATAATAGACCTAGCATAGTTGAAGGAATTTTTTTTTTAGCATTTCCGAATTAGTTTTCTTTGAAATTTATCAAATATGAAAAAAAGACCAGGAAACACACATATTAAACATTCAAATATAACAAACGGAATTTCTTGACATCCAACATAGTTTTCTTTGAAATTTATCAAAAATTAATAATGTCTGTTACATTATTTCTGGAAATTTAAATGCGTTTGTCAAATAGACAGGGATTGGGGCTTCCGCAGACCATAAAAAGAAATAAGTACAAGAATTAGGAATGTAGAAAGAAAAAGTGCGTGACAGTAGAGAGGAAGACCCGAAAAGAATAAATTGGAAGTTATGAGCCTTTGGTTAGAGATTTCTATTTAAAGAGGTAGAATAACTAGATTGGTAAAGAAAACAAGATGACATTAGTATAGACTTACTATGAAGGTGATGCGTTTTTGTTGTTGTCGTCGACGATCGCTGGGATCGTGCCAAACAGTTGTTGCCCTTCCTCGATGAGGCTGTCCATTCTTCGTTGGAACCATTCTTCAATGTATCTTCTCATGGGGGCCACGTTGATTTCATCCTGGATTTCTATGTTGAAAAACTTGTTTTCTAATTTCCTTAGATCCATAGAAATACTATGCAAAGCCTGTTCAATTTCTTCATTGTGTGCTGCATATTCCAGTAGCCAGTTCTCGAGCTCATCTACATGATATTCAAGGAAGCCATAAATTTTTTCTAAAGATAGCCCCTTTAAAATATCAAGTTGTTCATCGAAGGATTCTTTGGTCATTGACAAGGATTTGAGGACTAAGTTTGGGTCTTGAACCTCGTTGGTACTTCCGGCTAAGTCTATTTGGGTCAGGTTTCTGAATAATTCTTCTTTTTCTGATATGGCTTGTTCACATGATTTGAAAATGAGCTGCAGGTTCTTAACTTTCTTTTGCCAGAATGCTTTTAATTTTTTGATTCACTTTGGGGAGGGGAAATCCTCTTGTCTTCTTTTCAAATCTGAGCTGTTGATGGCATGGTTGGAAAAAGGGGTAAGCATCTGTTCATAGAAATGTTGATCATTTTTTAAATTCGTCTGCAAATGTTCGTGCAAATAATTTGCCCTTTTTCGAAAGGAAACTATATTTTGTGATGTTTCCCAGGCTTTAGTAACTAGCTGCATTCTTTTCTTGATGTTATTCTCTACAAGGGCTCTACACGATGCGAGGAGGATGGAGGATACTTTTAACTTGGCTGCAGGGGTAGCAATGATGATTTTTGCTAAAGGACTGACAAACTCTGGGGTATCAATGAAAGCCTCCTCAAATTCCTTGACACGGTTTTTCATTTTGGCATTCTACGCTTCAATTCCTCTAATGGAATCATCAAGAGAATCATTGGTTATGCGGTGAAATAGGGAGATTTGGGATAGATGCATTTTCCTAAAGTTAATCTCTATACGATATTTTCCTTTCTTATTTGTTACATCTCTCTTTTCAATGACCATGCTTTTAGATTTGCTGTCAAAAATAGCTCTCTGGAATACGAAGGATCCATCTTCATCAATAATGTCGGTCTCAACTATTTCCATTGCAGAACTATGGTGCATCACGTCTGTAGACGGGCCAACTTTGTGCATGTGCTCAGTTTCAATTTCAAGTTGCATCTGTTCACTTTCAATTTCGGGTTCATCCACCTACCCTACAATGTTTTTTCTCGTCTTTGTCAGGGGAACTTTGTGAGAACTATCAATTTTTTTGTGAGGAGGGTTCTTATATCCTCCTCCATTTGAAGATTTCTGGGTTGCTTTCTTACTGGGGTGGGCTGTTGAAGCGATGCTCCGTGATGTCATTCTTTTGGGAGTGCTGGAGGGGGACTGGACACTCTTCTTACCAGATACTTTTCCTTGTTGTCTGTACAATTCAGTCACGCTTTGCAATGTCTCTACGTCGCAATCGCCAGAAGCATGATTATTGTCATCATTGTCTCTGTCTTCGGTCAGGTGTCTATGGATAAAAGAGCTGCTAAAGACAAATGCTAGTAAATGTTCTCGAAAAATCCCATTAGGGTCGAACCCTTTTAGCCTTTCAGCATATGTTAGGTTCAAGTTCTTGAAATGGCCTGCGAATTCATCAATCTTGTTGACATTTTTGCACACGAAGTCCCCGAATATCCAGGGCAGAGGAATGAACTGTTTTTTTTTCTTATCATGGAAAAAATGCAACTAGTGGTTGTATTGCCTTGCTATTTCTGTAACAAACATCTTGTCCGTGATGTGGCATGGAAGGAAAGAAGGATTTTTCTTGGAGCTAAAGACCATTAGTACACTGTGATTTTCCTTTTGTTCAAGTGTCCCCTTCCTGTTCAAAAACTTGGTTGCCTGGCTAGACATCCGAGAAGCATCCTTCCCTAACAATAAATCTTTGAAAACTGAGACAAAGTCATTAAAAAATTCATAAAAACAATGGGAGGCCTTGTTCCTCCACATGGCCTGGTACCAGAACATTACTGGGTCGAATCCACAGTTTCTTTTCTTGGAAAGAGACAGTTTTGGAAATGGACAACAATGCACTATTGCGAAAATCAAGTAGGATGACATATAAAATTTATTCGATTCTTTGAATCGTGACAGCTAGGAACAGATTTCAATGGAAATTAGCTTCCCCCAATCGAAAATGAATTGTTCCTTGACTGTGAAGTACAAAATATAAATAACTATATGGGAAATGCTTGTCGTGGATTCCTGTCCCATTATTCTTTTAAACAACTAAGCAATTTCCCAGAATGGATTTCTAAAGGAACTTACTTGCAACTTTGTGGTATCTTCAGGAACTGTTGTTGGGTTTTAGAGGAACTTGACTAAGATGTCCAACCCTTTATCATGTTTTTCTAGGAATTACTTGCAGTCTTGTCCTCTGAAGGTCAATGTTGGCTCCAACAATTTCAACATCTTGTGGAAGACCTGAGGTGACAAAGAAACAGGAGAATGGTCAAACCGTGGAATAATTCTTTGACTTGGAATATATTTTTCAGCGCATCAAGAGACCACCTCCTTACAGTAAAAAACATCAGGGATGCATCTTTCACGAGCGATTCCAGAGGTACAAATCACTTCGTTGTGGGCATGACATGATGAATAGTAAGATTATGCCCTGGACCACCAGAAGTTCTGGTCCTGACGTCCGAAGATATTCACTGTATTTCCACAAAACTCTTGTTGACCTCCTGCCATAAGTTTACAAGAACTTTTGTTTTCTCTAGACGATGATTGAAATGAAGAGTTGGAAGGGATAATATAATGCTGTGCAAATCTTGGTCCAATGCATGTGAATGGGATATCTCCTCGATACTTTCACTCATTAATGAAAATTTTGACGGCTGTTGCAGGATGCGTTGTTAACATTAAAGACTAGTAATTGCACACATAGAAGTGTGAACATGGCGGATATGAAAATGAGCGATTAAACATTGGAGATTTCTTGAACGGGCCAATGCGACGACACATGTTTGAGATGAACAATCAGAAGGGACAATATAAATCTTCACAGATATTGGTTTAATGCATATTAATGGGAGATCTCCTCGATCATTTCGCTCATTAATGACAATGTTGACGGTTCCTGCATGGTAAGATGTTAGCATGAAAGGTTACTAATTGCATATTAAGAAAGAAGTATGAAGGTCACGAGGACGGGAAAGAGAAGTTAAGGAGTGTTTAATTATCGAAAGCGGTCAGACAAGCTTCAAAATAGGGTTACAAGGTACAATTGTTGGAGGTGAGGGCGCAAGGGTCAAATTGTATGTCTCAAAAGTTTTTGAGTGAAATACGCATAACACCGAAGAGGGTATGATAGGACAGTCTAGAGGGAAATTTGTGTATCGTGGAAGTCCGAGTAATGTTTGCAGTACACAAAACAATGGAGGTGCAAACGTGAGCCTGCCTATCCGGGAACCCGCAATCGAAAAAGTGGCTCAATTATGGAATAAAGAAATGGCTGGGCGGATTCATTTTCGCTAATATATTGAAACTTGTAATATGTATCCCATTTCATGGCAGATGAACTATTAGCATTAAACCTTGGTCGGGCGCAATAAACAGTGCCTAAGAATTGGTGATTTCATAAATCTGCCAACCCGAGGAACTGCGAAAGAGATTCCATGAAATGGGCAAGTATGGAAAGATGTCGGACGGGCTTCAGAATTAGGGTGAAAATGGCTCCCCAGGGGATGTGACTTCTCGAGGGTCAAATTGTATGTCTCAAAACTTGAATGAAAAATGTGTACCATAGAAGAGGGGATGATATGGGAGTCTGACGGTCAATTTGTATACGACAGACCCTTTCAGTCATTAATGACATGTTTAAGGTTCATGCACAACGAAGTGATAGCATTAAATATTACTAATTTCATTTCCAAAGAGAAGTAGGAAGGTGGCAGGGACAAGGAACAACAAGTAAGGAATGGCTAATTATCGAAAGCGGTTGGTGATGCTTTGAAATAGGGCTACAAGATACAACCAACAGAGGTGAGGAACCAAGGGTAAAATTGTATCTCTCGGGAGTGTTGACCGCATAACGTGTAAAATGGAAGAGGGCATGATGATGCATTCCTGCAAACAAACTGTATATCGCAGAACTCTAGGTATTGTTTGCTAGTCATGGAACATTGGAAACAAAATCCTGAGCCTGCCAGTTTGGGAACCCGCAATCGAAAAAGTGCCTAAGTATGAAATAGGGAAACAAAAGGGCGGACTCGATACATAGTAAATGTACAATGTCATCGAGATACAACCAACTTGGGGCTAAGTATTGAAAGAAACGACAAATGATTGGGGTTGTGATGGGGCATTCCAGCGGACAAATTGTATATCACGAAAATCCGGGCACTGTTTGCAAGTTGTGGAAGATTCCAAACACAATTTTGAGGCCATCAATCCAGGAACCCAAAATCGAAAAAGTGTCCAAGTATGGAATAGGGAAATGTTGGCCCAAACTTGTTTTCGCTAATATATTGAAATTTGTAATAGTTTTTCCATTACTTGGAAAGATCTTCTTTGCATGTTTATGGACAAGTTCTATAGGGATGGTTAGTCCTTGAGAATTCTACTTATTAATGACGATCCTTACGGTTTTTTCATGATGGAGTTTTAGTATTAAACCTTTGGTGTTGCATATTTGGAAAGAAGTACGAGGATGGCCAGAACAGGAAACAATGACTAGGAATTGGAGATTTCGTGAACCCACCAATATGAGGATCCAAAATAGGGTGATAAGGTCTCCCCATAAAACATGAGGCCCCAACAGTCAAATAGTATTGCTCAGAACATTTAAATACATAATTTGTAACATGGAAGAGGGGACGATGTCAGAATCCGGTAGTCAATTTGTATATGGCGGAGGACCGGGTGCCATTTGTTTCGTACCAATGTGTTCAATTGTCACTAGTAAGAGCATAATTAATGTATATTAGGAAGGACAAGAAGTTAATGGGAATGGAAGGCAATGACAGATACTTTGAAACATTTGTGAATCATGGTAGAGTGAAGCTTGCGAGTTCGAGGAGTCAGTGGTGGAATGGTAGATCACATAAGTTTTGAGTGAAACATGTATATGACAGAACAAGAAGCAGAAGAGTTTGAAAGCGCCAACCCGACAACCACGACCATAAAATTGGCTAAGTATGGAAAGGAACAACGGTTGGTCGGATTCGTCATGTGAGGATATAGATGGAGATGAAGATATGTCAGCCTACCAATGCTGGAACCTGCGATCATGGAAATGTGACTAAGTATATAACTAGAAAGTGATAATACATGGGAATAAGAAAAGGGAAAAAGGGCTAAGGAGTCCGCGGTGGAATTGTAGATCATAGAAGTTTTGAGTGCAAGATGTATATCACGGAACAAGAAGAAACAAAGTTCGAAAGCGCCAACCCAACAACCACGACCATAAAATTGGCTAAGTATAGAAAGCAACAACGATCGGTTGGATTCGTCATGTGAAGATATAGATAGAGATGAAGATATGTCAGCCTGCCAACGCTGGAACTCACGATCATAGAAAGGAGACTAAGTATATAACCAGAAAGCGATAATACATGGAAAGAAGAAAAGGGAAAAAGGGCTACGGAGTCCGCGATGGAATTGTAGATCACAAAAGTTTTGAGTGCAAGATGTATATCACGGAACAAGAAGCAGTAGAGTTCGAAAGTGCCAACCTGACTTTCGCGACCATAAAATTGGCTAAGTATGGAAAGCAACAATGGTCGGTCGGATTCGTCATCTGAGGATATAGATGGATATGAAGATATGTTAGCCCACCAATGATGGAACCTGAATTCATAGAAAGGTGAATAAATATATAACCAGAAAGCGATAATCCATGGGAAGAAGAAAAGGGAAAAATGACAAAGTATCTCACAGAAGAACATCTACTGTTTGTTTATTAATGCCAATATTTAACCCCTGGTGAGTTATCACTAGTAAAATCATAAATTGCATATCATGAAAGTTCTTTGGGTGCAAGATGTATATAAAGAAACAAGGGACATAAGTGTTGGATACCACAAACCTGGGACCCGATGAACAAATAATTGGCTAAGTATTGAAAGGGACCGCGATCGGTTGGGCTCATGGTGTGAAGATATAGATAAAGAGCTACCAATTTGCGAATCCAATAGGCCATGATCATATAGATGCGACTAAATATAGAACCAAAAAGGGATAATAGAGGGGGGGAAAAGGAAAAATTAAAAGAGAAAGTGTTTATATTTATTCCAATAGTATTCATATTAATATATATATTAATAGATTATTTCTGGTCCAATTGTAAATCATCTTCCAATTTGCAGGATCCTGTTCGGTTCACAAATTTCGTTGAAATCCATAAGCAATATAAAGGAAAAAAACAGTGGATGGTTGGGCTCATGACGGGGCATTCTAGTGGACAAATTGTATATCGCGGAACTCAGGGAACTGTTTTCAAGTTGCGGAAGATTCGAAACACAATTTTGAGGTCGTCAATCCGAGAACTCGCAATCGAAAAAGTGTCCAAGTATGGAATAGGGAAATGCTGGCCTAGACTTGTTTTTACTAATATATTGAAATTTGTAATAGCTTTTCCATTACCTGGTAAGATCTTCTTTGCATGTTTTTGGACAAGTGCTGTAGAGATGGTTGGTCCTTGAGACTTTTGCTTATTAATGAAAATATTTACGGTTGTTACATGATGGAGTTTTAGTATTAAACCTTTGGTGTTGCATATTTGGAAAGAAGTACAAGGATGGGCGGAACAAGAAACAATGACTAGGAGTTGGAGATTTCATAAACCCACTAACGCGAGGATCCAAAATAGGGTGACAAGGTCTCCCCAGAAGATGTGAGGCCCCGATGGTCAAATTGTATAGCTTAGAAAATTTGAATGCATAATGTGTAACACAGAAGAGGGGACGATGTCAGAGTCCAGTAGTCAATTTGTATATGGCGGAGGTCTGGGTGCCAATTCTTTCATACCAGTGTGTTCAATTGTCACTAGTAAGAGCATAGTTAATGTATATTAGGAAGGGCGCGAAGTTAGTGGGAATGGAACACAACGATAGATACTTTGATACATTTGTGAACCCTCGTAGAGTGAAGCTTGTGAGTTAAAGGAGTCCACGATGAAATTGTATATCACATAAGTTTTGAGTGAAAGATGTATATCACAGAACAAGAAGCAACCGAGTTCATAAGCGCCAACCCGACAACCGCGGCCATAAAATTGGCTAAGTATGGAAAGGAACAACGATCAGTCGGATTCTTCATGTGAGGATATAGATGGAGATGAAGATATGTTAGCCCACCAACCCTGGAACCCATGATCATAGAAAGGGTACTAAGTATATAGCCATAAAGCAATAATGGATGGGAAGAACAAAAGCAGAAAAGGGCTAAGTATCTCACAATAGAAATTCTACTTTTCGTTTATTAATTCCAATCTTTTCGAACCCCTGATGAGTTCTCACTAGTAAAAGAATAAATTACAGATCATTTTAGTTCTTTGGTTGCAATATGTATATGACGGAACATGGGACATAAGTGTTAGATACCGCAAACTTGGGACCTGGTGGCTAGATAATTGGCTAAGTATTGACCAAGAGAAAGTTTTTATATTTATTCCAATAGTATTCATATTAATGTATATTAATAGATTATTTTTGGTTCAAATGTAAATCATCTCCCAATTTGTAGGATGTTGTTTGGTTCACAAATTTCTTTGAAATCACAAAAGTTTTGAGTGTAAGATGTATATAACAAAACAAGAAGCAACAGAGTTTGAATGTGCCAACCCGACAACCGTGACCATAAAATTGGCTAAGTATGGAAAGGAATAACGATCGATCGGATTCGTCATGTGAGGATATAGATGGAGATGAAGATATGTCATCTTGCCAACCCTAAAACCCACGATCATAGAAAGGTGATTAAGTATATAAACAGAAAGCAATATTAGATGGGAAGAAGAAAAGGGGAAAAAGTCTAAGTATCTCATAGAAGAAAATTCATTGTTCCTTTATTAATGCCAATCTTTTTGAACCACTGGTGAGTTCTCACTAGTAAAAGCATAAATTGCAGATCATAGAAGTTCTTTGGGTGCAAGATGTATGTGACAGAACAAGGGACATAGGTGTTGGATACCGCAAACTCGAGACTCGGTGGCCAGATAATTGGCTAAGTTTTGGCCAAGAGAAAGTTTTTATATTTATTCCAATAATATTGATATTAGTATATATTAATAGATTATTTCTGGTTCAAATGTAAATCATCTTCCAATTTGCAGGATGTTGTTCGGTTAGCAAATTTCGTTAAAAACAATAAGCAATAGAAAGAGAGAATATATATGATGCAACATTTTTTGTATATGCACGATTATTATCAAATAGAAGAAGTTGCAATATATGCAAGATATTCAACAAGAACATGACGTCAACACTTGAGTTGCCTTGTTGTAATAGTCATTAATTCATTCTATTTATGGGACTCGAAGAATGAAAGCAGGACAAGTCCTCCAATTTCTTTCTTTAAGTATAGGGCGGGTGCCACATAAGTATGGCCTATGACAAATTATTTTTCCATGTAAAATGTAAGGAACGAACATATTAGCCTTTATTTAAATCGAAGTACTGGGCAAAAAAAATAAAAGCTTGTCGTCTATGTTTAACGACACATAAAAAAAAGGTACAAAATAAAATGAAAAAAAATACCAGAGACTGGAAAACACCATTAAAAAAAAACGCAAATATTCTATATTCAAATAATATGGGTTACAAAATACAGCTGAGATTATTTGCCACAATGACCGCGATTTGGCCTGCCGTCGACCAAAACAAAATGTGTACAATACTGAAGCTTATGGACAGTCTTCTTGGCGATCGAATGCTTGATTCATAAAAAACAACGAGTTGAATATCAATTTTGGGTCTTGGACTTCATTGGTGATGCCAACTAGATCTATCCCATCTTTTTGAATAGCTTGTCTCTTCTAGATATGGCCTCCTTGCATTGGTTGGTTATTCAACATTCCATTTTTTGTTAATGTTAATTTCCCTTTGTCGTCGAAAACTTGGGGTTTAAGGTGCCTTCCTTGTAATGTTCCTGACCATTGACATCTGAGACAAATTAGAAATGTGATTCAGGCCCAATTCAAAGTCGAGGGAGTTGTTTTATGTGACATCAGATTTGGGGGAAGCAAATCTTGTTAGGAAACAAAAGATGAGACAAAAAAAAAAATTCAAGTATGTTGTGACTGTTATTCTCCCTATATTCGATCATCTGTTTCGTTGAAAAGCCTGCCTGAAGATTTGTATGTTGAACTTCTTTTTTTTATTACGGTAAATTGGAAGGGATGTCCAAGCCAGTTGCAAAATGTTCCTCTGTTGAAGTACATAACTTATTTCAGCAACACAGGTCTGGAAAGTGTATCAAATGCTATAGGTCACATTAGAATATATATTTCGTTGTAGGGGTGAAAGACATGGTGGCCCCAAAAAAGGTCTAGAATGTTTGGAAGTGACGCCAAATATTACTCCATGCTCGAATACACTCAGAAGGAAATTATAAAATTGAATACCAACGAACATGAGAAACTATATGCACGTTTGATCAAAATTCTAAAATTACAGAATGTTTTATGCCAAAGTTGTAACAGAATTGACAGACAACCAGTTTCTATGTCAAATAGTGTTAAGCGACCTCTGTATGCAGTAACAGATTTGACATACAATAAAATTTCGATCATTACTAATACTAATGTCAAGTGTAAGAAGTCGTGATCCTAGGTTCCAGGTAGTTTCACCTTCAGGCATCCACATAGGCGATGAACCTAGGTTCCAGATAGCTTCGGCTTTAGACATTGACATTGGGGGTGGAAATGGGAGCAATGCTACTGACTGCAGTGAGACAATGCAGTGAACAAGAAGGGTTGTCATTGTCAAAGCACTTAAATTGCAAGATTGTCAGACCTGCAAAGAACATCGTCTTTAGTGTTGCTTTCTCACGAAATCTACAATGTTTCTTTGAGTCCATAAATATTTGGACGTTCGGTGTTCTGTACGATAATGACCTTGACATTAGGTACATGTTGGACATCTATTATTTTACATTGCATTGTTAATGAAATTTCCATAGTGGACAACGACTCAATTGCATTGGCACAAACAATATTAATTTTGTGATTAATTAAGATCCTTGAAGGACATGAATCCTAAACAATGCCTAAAACTTTTCGAACAATCGTCTGTTCAAAAAATACATTTTCTATATTTTAAGAAATAAGAAATTGTATGGTTTGAACATTTTTTTTTTTCAAATATCGCATCAACCGCAACAGAAGAAATGCATTTTCCTTATCCAAATCAAGGGAAACAACATGAAGATTGACATTAGGTGGAAATAGATCTGGAAACACACCACTACATTAAGGTCTCTTCTAAAGAATGAAATAAAATGATTACATGAAGGTGGTAGTAAAAGGTGATTTTCAGAAACCAAATCATTACCTGAACACGCGAAACTTCTTGTAGAAAGTGGTAGTATAAAGTAATCCTCAAAAAGTGCTGCAAAGCCCATAATCCAAAATTCCTTCCCATTAACTTTTTCCAGTTACATGTCGATGTAGGGATTAGAAAGTTTTGAGACCGTCGTTCCCTGGTTATATACCCACCTTCAAGTAGGAGGGGAATATTCGTGTAAATAGGCGCAAGCCCATCGACCCAGATGCAACCATATGCCTAGGAGTAGTAAAATAAAAAATGTGCAGTAGAGACAAACATTTGATTGTATGTGGAGTATGTAACTACATCCAGAGGACAGTGAACAAACTTTGACAAATAATATGTAATTTTTTCAAGTCTATTACCACACCCAGAAGTAGCTCAACAAACTTTGAAATGGAAACTTCTATAATTTTAGTATGTTGTTTTAACCACCCATACAGTTTCTCTTACTCACGACGATCCAAATCTATAATTTCCTTCTGAGTACATTCGTGAATAGAGTAATATTTCACATCATTTCTGAATATTACATACCATTTTTCAAGCCACCGTAAGTGCAAATCCCTCGATGGAAGATAAATTCTTGTGTGCTCTGCAGAATTTGATACACTTGTCAAATCTGTGTTGTTGGAAGAAACTATATACTTCAACGAAGGATCATTTTGCAGGTGACCTGAAAATCCCTTCCAACTCCTAGCAAGAAAACAAAGAAGATGAACAAACAAATCTCCAGGCAGGCCTTCAAACCAACCAATACATTGAATACAGGGAGAACACCAATCAAAAGATATATATATATATATATATTTTTTTTCCTGTCTGAGTTTCTGTTGGATAACACTTTTTTTTTTTTTGGGCTCAAAGATCATGTCACATAAAACCATTCTCTCATCTTTTAGTTGGGCCTCAATGGAATATCTAATTTGTCTTACATGTCCATGGCCAGGAACATTAGAACAAAGGCACCCTAAAGCCCAACTCTTTGATGATAGAGATAAATGGGAACAAGTTTTTAAAATCAGCGTCAGAGGATGACAATATAATCTTCCATAGATTTTGGTTTAATTCTTCTTAATGACAGATGCCCTCGATCTTTTCACTTATTAATGCTAATATTTCAAATATGTGCGCTGAATAGGGACTAATAGCACGTAATAACATTCCCATATCCGAGCAGATTCTCAAATATGACAACCTGTAACATATGCACAATATTAAAGAGGGACATGACTTCAAGACCTATGTGGATGACACGTTCATGGATGACATCGTGGTAGTACAGTATTGCATTGTTACTATGATGATTCCTTAAAAAAACTAAAATAGCCAATATTTTTTTTGCAAATTCAAAATGCCAATATTTTCAAATATGTGCATTGAATAGTGACTAATATCACGTAATAACATTCCCATATCCGAGTAGATTCTCAAATATGACAACCTATAACATATGCACAATATTAAAGAGGGACATGACGCCAAGACCTTTGTGGATGACACGCTCATGGATGGCAGCGTGGTAGTACAATATTCCACTGTTACTATGATGATGCCCTTAAAAAACTAAAATGGCCAATATTTGTTTTTGCAAATTCAAAATGCAAGCAAAACTTTTTATCATATCCCATAATATTCATTTGTTTATGCATTTTAATGGGAGGTGTACTCGATATTTCCTCTTATTAAATCCAATCTTTTTGAACTTGTCTGGTCAGTTGTCACTTTTAAAAGCATAATTAATGTGCATTGGGAAGGGCGGAAGGTGGCGGGGATGGAGGGGAGTGACATAATTATTTTAAACTTTTCTGAACCTGGGAACGCGTGAACCCATGAAACTTTGAAGACTTGACTAAGTATGGAAAGGCAGGTCAGACAAACAGACTCATCATAGGTAGAGGCAGGGTTGCGAGTTCGAGGAGTCTGGGGTCGAATTGTAGAGCACGAAAGTTCTGGGTGCAAGATGTATACCCCGAACATGAGTTACCATAATTCAATATCACCTATCCGCGAACCTGCGTTCATAAAATTGGCTAAGTATGCAAACGAACGATGGTTGGTCGGACTCATGATGTGAAGATATATATGGAGATGAAGATTTGTCAGCTCGCCACACAGGGAACCCGCGAGCACAGAAACATGACAAAGTATAGAACCAGAAATGCATAATAGAAGGTAAGAACAAAAGGGAAAAACAAGCAAGTTTAGAAGAAATTGGATAAATATGCAAACGAATGGCGGCCAACCGAACTTGTGATGTCAAGATATAGATGGATATGACGATTTGTCAATTGGCCACCCCAGGAACTCACGACTATAGAAACATGGCAAAGTATAGAACCGAAAACGCATAATAAAGCGAAAGAACAAAAGGTAAAAACGAGAAAGTTTACAAGAGGAAAAAGAAAGGGAGAGAAGAACTTTATCATTTAGAAAACAACACTTACTCTCATAACTATGAAGCCATAGGAATAAATTAACCATGGGAAAAACATTGTCAGTTATGAAATATAGTTGGATCCTGACAAACTCTGGTTGGAGTCGTAAGAGATGTACTTTACATCGACTACAAAATTTTGCATAGTATTTTATCTTAATAGTATTTTCTAGGGAGCCAACTGCAAAACAATGTAACAACAGATCCAACTACAGATGCAACACCCCAACATCGCAAAGCTTAAGCAAACAAGAGCAAGCAGCAAATAACAACCCAGTTAAGAAGCACCAAAAGGCCCAACTGTAGCCGCAGGGCCCGAACCCTGCAAAGTTGAATCAAACAACAATAAGAAGCATCCAGTGAACAAAGAAGCAGGCACCAACCATTCGACTAGGAATGTCGGTGAAGAACAATATTGGCCAAATTCACTGCACACAAGATTGTATCAAAAAATTCAGAGGAAAATGTTTGTGAGACCTGTCAGGTAAAATTCAAAGTTGGTAGGATCGTCCAAAGGCCAATGTTCGACACAGAACCTATCTTCATCATAGAAACAATGACGCATCGTAGAAGGAAATCATATTTTCTCCTCGCATACAAAGATGTTCTGCAAGAGGATTTCGACTCAGGCATCCCCAGTAGTCAAATTTCCCATCTGCAAACTGCAAATATCAAGTGAAAATAAACACGACACCCAAACCCGCCCATCAATGGGGAACGATAGAAGGGTAGTTCCAATCACGGTTGTAGAACCCCAAGCATGAAAACTCCAACAACACCAACAAGAAAACAAGAACAATAGCAACAAACAAATAATAAATCAATGAACACACAAGAAGCAAGCATGAACGAGTGAACCATCAATGTCGCTGAAGAACAATATTGCCCACATTGACTGCAGAGAACATTGCATATAAAAAAAAATGGAAGAAAATGTATTGTAACAAGCCTGCTATGTAAACATTTAAGGCTGTGAAGCCTGTTAGGTAAACATTTAAGTATGTCAGAACTGCTCTATAAACATTTAAGAAATAATGCAGTGTGGCAGGTCTCTTACGTACAAAAAAAACATTTATTATATTATTTTATAACAATAATAATAAAAAAATTAGTAACAATAGTTCCAACAGTAGAGCCTATGTAAGTAAAAAAAATAATTCAAAAGACAAACTAATATGAAGTCAACTTATAAAAAACTGACTATCTATCTTCAAAACTTTGGATATCCAAACATTTTAAGAAAAAAACAGGGACTAATAACAACTCAGAAAGACCATATATGATAAAAAAAACTTTGGATATGCTAGCATATCAAACATTGGGAATAACGAAGCTGGAAATAAGACCTCCAATATGTTATCCAATCAGATCATGACATATATGGTATTTTTTATTATATAGAAATCAATGTTTTTAGTTCCCTAGCTCCAACAATAGATATTATGCAAATATTTTTAGTCAAAGGACAAACTAATATGAAGTCAATGAATTATCGATTGCTATAGTCCTTCTACGCCTTCGGCAGGAACTAATAAGAGAAAGTGGGACTCCCTGTTCTTAATTAAAAATATTTCAAGCATATATTGTATAAAATTTATACTAGTCAAGTATGAACATAAAGTAATAACATAAATTAATTCAATGGCACTACTTGAGGTAGAAATTGGGATAAAATGAGTTATAATACCACAAAGTTTAACAAGTACATCATTGTTAAGATATATAATGTAGACTTATTGCTCCTAAGTTACTTTATTACATCATTGTTAACATATAAAATTTGACTTATGCTCTTTACTTTTGTCTTGTTTTTGGGAAATCAGCTCATCATTCATTGTGTCTATACACTCATGATCCATTGCATATATACATTGTGTATTTATACACATCATCATGTATTGTATATGAAATCATATATATGGTAAGATATCTAAGCATATAAGCACTTATTAAAATTGGTTGTTTAAATTCTTCATAATACTCACGTTCATTTGATTTGAGCCTTATCCTTATTGTTCCTCAAATGCTTATGCTTCTTAAAGCTCACATGATATATCATAGTTAGGTTTTAGAGCAATCAATTGGAAAACGAAGAAACAAGTCTTTATCTTTCGGTGGAATTTGAATACTACAATATCACGGAAGCTAGTTTCCAATTAATGTGGTTAAGGACTATTCTAGTATAACTAGGCTTTCCTTAAGATGGGATCAATATCATCAAAAGTGATAGAGAATAGAGAAAATGTCATTGTGTATGGAATTCGGTCCATCATTAATGGGCAAAACATATTAAGCTTCATACACATTATGCCAAACAATTGTTCTCAAAGGGAAAAATTTGCTATTCAATATGTTCCTTGAGCATCTCAACTAGTCGAGATCTTCACCAAGCTATTTCCGAAGGACTCCTAATAGGAAATGAATGAATTTCAAGAGACAACAATAGTGCATTGGGGGATGATTTAGTGTCTCTCTTAAAAATTATACATTCAACTTTAAGGGGATGTTAATATATGTAATAATGATTGATTGCTCTTTAGTGAGTTACTTTATTATTCTAGTAATAAAGTAGACTTTTATCTTATTTTTAGATAGTTGGCTTATGATTTGTTGTGTCTATACACTCATGACCCATTACATCTATACATTGTGTTTTTATAGAATACATCATTTATTGTATATGAAATCACAAGATATATATGATAATATATATAAGCCCAAAAGCATGTTTTTATACAATACATCATTTATTGTATATGAAATCACAAGATATATATGATAATATATATAAGCCCATAAGCACTTTGTAATATTAGTTGTTTTTATTCATCATAATACTCATGTTTATTTGATTTGAATCTTTTCATTATTGTTTCTCACAGGCTTATATTTCTTAACACTCGCAATCATGATGCTCTAACTCTTAGGGGAATGAAAAGGAACTAGCTTTGTTCATGATTTATACATTTGTTGATGCTTATATCAAACAAATGTAGGTTGAAGCCAACCACAAATGCATATTGGAATATTCAAGTGGGAATATAAATACTAGCTAAGCTCAATGTTCAAACAAACATTTTAAAGAAGAATATGAATATGGTGGAGTTTGTTAAGTAAAAGGAAAAACAACAATTAGTTATCACCATTTCTAATTTCAAGGAAGGAAAATCATTCTACAAAGTTTGTCAACACAAGAACCACTTAAACAGGGCATGATAGGGAATAAGTTTCTATTGATTTAGAAAGAAGAAGAAGAAATAACAAAAACGGTTTCAACAAATGAAGTTGATAATTGGCATTCTCTAATGGCAAGACCATAAAACAATACAATGTTGCAAAGGGAGAAATTATTTTCACATAAAATTGAATTGCTAGGAATGGTACATCCTTTTCCATGCCCATTGGAATGGTAACATAAGTACATTGGTTTAACAGTTATGAAGCAATTAAAATTCAATCTCACGATGTCATCAAGGCCCGTGGATTAAATTGAGTGCAATTTTGTGCCACAGTAAGTTTGTGAAGTGAGAAATCAAAATCAAAATTTGCTACCAAGTGGTGATGATATAATTGATCAACTTCAATAAGCCTTGTATATTGCAAAGCTAAATTTGGAATTCAAATTAATCAACTTCAAGAAGCCTTGTATATTGCAAGGCTAGATTTAGAATTCAAATTACAACATGTGCAAATCATAGAGGAAGACACAAGGAAGACAACCTTTAAGAGAAAGAAAGGATCATATGAATGGTTAAGATGTGTTTTGGCTTAGGTAATGACCCAACCAATTTTCAGAGATCACAAAATGAGGTATTAAAACCCTTTGTTTACTCTTTTATCATCATATATATGGATGCAATCCTAGTATTAAAAAAGGATTGGGATGAACACTTGTGGCATCTGGCGATGGTAAAATAACCAATATAACTTGAGAAAATGTGCACAAGTTTATGAAGAAATCATTAGTGTACCTATGATTCATGGTGAATAAAAGAGAATTATATTCAACCTAAGAAAAGGTAGAACATCTCATATCGACTAGCCTAAGAAATCTAATTGATTTAAAGGGGTTCATTAGAGTTGTCATTAATTTGGTATCAAATAAAATTCAATAGAGATAAGTTTATGAATGACAATGAGAACATTCATGGAGAAGAAGTAGTTCTAAAGATGATCGAGACATGAAGTGAAGTTAAATGTTTTCCTTAATGGTATTTTATTTTTGTTAGGTAATGTCTTTAAAGGGATTAATCTGACTAGAAGAAGCATGATGGACATCCAATTGATCTTTAGAAAACATGATAGAGTATTAAGTTAATTAATTATATCGGTTTTGTCATTGCAAGCAAATCAATCAAAGCACCATTTGGGAGTTCATAATATCCTAATTTATTTATTGATAAATTTGAGTGTAGGAATTATGTAATTCATTCAAAGTTGAATTAAATTTAGAGTTGTAATTCATCAATTGAAACATGGACATAGAGATGAAACATGGACATAGAGATGAAACATGGACATAAAGAAGATTGATAATTTCTTGCGCTAATTGGAAGTGTATTTTGGGTGTCAGGCATATTTGACTTGCAAAGGGTAACATTTGCTAATATGAAAATGTCCCATAGTGTTTTGTTGTAGTGTGGAAATTTCAATGAGAGGTAGAGACAACAAGGGAGAGTTGAGACTTCCCATTCTTAGAAATATTTCAATCACACGGTGTAGAAAATCTCTACCTAGTCAAGTATGAACACCAGTTAAAAATAATTCAGTGGTAGCACTCGAGGTAGACCATGGGATAGAAATTCAACGACTATACCATTGTTTTTAACAAGTACATCATGATGTTGTAACTCTTAGAAGATGAATGGGATGTATTCCTAGAACATGTTACAAGATTGCACAGTTACATCAAAAAATAACTATCCTTGTTTAAGATTTATACCCTTATTGAGGCTTGTATCAAATCACTATATGTTGAGGCCAATAACAAATGCATATTGGCATAACCAAATGGGACTACCAATACCAGCCGAGCTCAATGTTCAAACAATCCCTTCAAAGAAGAATATGACGATGACAGAGCTTGCTTAGGAAAAGTAAAGGGAACAAACACTTATCACTATTTCCAAGTCCAAAGAGGGAAAATCACCATACAAAGCGCATTCACACAAGAACCACTCAAAAGACGAATGTGGAATATACCTTCAAAACTTTAATCAGGTAGTAATTTATTGGCAAGATAGAGTAGGAGTTCCCATTGACCTAGAAAAAAGAGGAAGATATAACAAAAATAGTTAGAACAAATGAATTTGATAACTGACCTTCCCTAATGGCATGGCTAAAAAAAAATACAAATAAAAGGGATCAATTTTCTTCACATACAATTTGGACAATTGGTACTAGCATGTCCTTTCCCGTACCCAATGGGATGGTAACATAAGGATGTTGAATTAATAGTGATGAAGCAATGAAAAATAAAGGTTCATTGATGATATTGAGTGCCATTTTGTACTACTATAAGTTTTCTAAGTGAGAGGAAAGTCACTACATCAGAGGCAAAGCCATAATATTCATGAAACAAGAAAAAATATATCACTTGAAGAAAGATGAAAATCATTACCTAGTCAAAGAAGATCACGGTAGAGGAAAAGTATTTGTGATCTCTAAAAAATAGAAAAATCAAATGATCAAGTCAAATATTAATTTAATTATTTATTTTGACTAGTTTCCAGTTATCTTTATATCACAAGTTGGACCTTCCCCAATATAGGAGAGCTTAGGATTACTGCATATATCTTACAACCTTCAAATTGGAGTCCTTTGACCAAGGAATTTCAAGTGGGGGGTATCTATTCTACCAAAGTTCCCAAGGATTTGTACCTATCTTGAACTGCTATTGCAAGTATGCAGACACAACAAGATAAAATATCATTAGAGAGAATTGAAAATTTGTGGGGAAATCAAAACATCTTACCTTCACCAACCTAACAAACCACCATTGTCACAAAAATTCATTTACACCTACTACGACAAACAACAAAGAAACGACAACATCTAGATAATATATTTGTGAAGTAATAGGAGGTATTTATCCATAGGAAGACCTAAGAGCTCAATTCAACATAAGATAGAATTCATTTCCAACTTAATCTTAGAAAACACCATCCTATACATAACCTTTATGCTATAATTTGAGAAGAAATATGGAGGTTCAAGAGCTCATTGAGCTAGAAATAATCGAGCAAATTGCATCACTATGTAGATTGTGAATTGTGTTCTTCCATATAAGAAAAATATGTGGTAAATGAGTATCGACTATTGAGCATTGAACAAAGTCATTATCAATAATCAAAGGATTGATATTGTAATTCATCAACTTCTAGAAACCTACTACAATATAAAGCTAGATTTGGAATTCAAAATACAACATGTGAAAATTAGAGGTGAAGACACATGGAAGACAACCTTTAATATAATGAAAGATCATATGAATAACTAATGATGTGATTTCGATCATATAAATCCGTAACCAGTTTTATGAGATTAATGAATTAGGTATTAAAACCCTTAATTTACCATTTTGTCATCATGTATTTGGATGACATCCTAGTATTCAATGAGGATTGGGATTATCACTTGTGACATTTGGTGATGGTACAAAAAATGTTTTAGAAACATCAACAACAATCCAACTTGAGGAAATGTGAGTGAGTTTGTAAAATAGTCCTTATTTCTACCTATGCTTAATGGTCAATGAAGGAGAATATATATTCAACCCAAGAAAAGTAGATCCATCTCATATAGGCTAGCATAAGAAACCTAATTGACTTAACAGGTCCATTGAACTTTCCATTAATGTGTTGTCAAAGGAAATTTGATAACCCAATTGAAATCACTCTAATATGTCATTAAAGAACCCATCGATACTTTGGACATACTAATTTGGTATTAAGAAAATTTCATATTCCTTGAGGGATGTGGATGAGGTCATCAACTAAATTGTTTAATGGTTCACAATGGGAGATGATCTATGGATAAATGAAATAACTATATATGTTTCAGAATGATAATGAGAACATTCATGAAGAGGAAGTTGAATTTTTCCCTTGAAGGTCAAGCCTTAGATAAGTAAGGTATTGAAAGGTCTTATCCTAAATAGAATCAAATTTGATAAATATCTAATTTGTCCTTAGAGAACACACAAGAGTGTTTAATTAGTTAATTTCATATATTTTTCCTTTGTAAGAAAAATTGATCAAGGCACAATTTTGGAGAAATTATATCCTAATTTATTTATTGAGAAATTTGAGTTTGGGAATGGTGTAAATCATTTAAATTTGATTTGAAGTTAGAGATTCAATATGTTAATATAAGAATGGATGTATAAAATATTTATAATTTCTTGTGCTAATTGGAAGTGTATTTTGGCTCTCAGGGTATATCCGACTTGTAGAGGAAAATTTAGTCTACTTGTATAACAATTATATAGAATTTAAGAGCAATATGAAGAAATTCATATTGTAAGAAATAAAAGAGAAACAATCATAATATAACACTTATATAAGTACAACCCTTTATTGGTATTCAAAAAGGTGAGCAATGTTCACTGATCTCTTCGAGAGGGAAACCTTCAAATGAGAAACACTCCAATGCAATGATAATCCTTCATAAAACATTGCATAACTTCCTATCTTTATAAATAGTTTATGACTACTCAAATCCAAACCACTAGTGGTCCCGACATTAATGAGTACTAACTATGTAGTGGGACTTATTCCACAAGGATGACCCTTTACGTTAATTAACCACACACTGACTACCTAGTGGACCTTATTCAAAGAGGATGGCCCCGTACATTGAACCCATAACTAGGGAGGTTAGGTTAGGACCCTAACATGTCCCCTCCCTCAAAATAAGCACTTCCCTCAAGGCTAGAGATGTGGAAATTGTTGTAAAATCATGTTTAGTTCCTAGGTGGCATGGGTGGCATTTTCATGTTGTGTATCCTTCCAATTTGTCAAGACTTCCTAGATAATGCATTGGTGCATTTGACACTCTTTTTTTTTTCTAGTACTTCCTTTGTATGTAAAAAAATAGAACCATTCTCATCAAGTTCTAGGAGGATGGTATGAACGTGATGATTTAACCCAACCACTTTGTTCAAACATGAGACATGGAATATTGGGTGGATCTTGGAGGGGATGAGAGAGCCAATTTTATGCAACTTGTTGAATTTCTTGGAGGATATGATAGGGGCCATAAAAATTGGGATTTGTATTTTGGTGGTTCTTTTTGTTGAGATATATTTTCTTATAGGGTCAGAGATGAACAAATGCATGGTTCCCTTCTTTAAAATAATGCTTTTAGCAATGATAATATGTTTCGAGATTAATTGTCGGATAATCCACAGTTGGTGTCATTTTTGTCATCGACGTTTCGAATCCGAATCGGGATTCACCACAGAAATCTGAAAACAACAATGATAATATGTTTTTTCTATTTTGAGCCTAGACAAATTTCCCTTAAGTGTATGGAGAATTTTAGGTATTGTATTAATAGTGATATCCACTTCCTAAACCTTGGATGTTCCTAGTAAGTATGAGGCCACAAATGGGGGTTTTTGTCCATAGACAACCTCATAGGGTGACACTTTTGGTAGCACCATGATAGGTGGTATCATACCACCATTCTAGAAGGGGTATCCATTAGACCCACTGGCATTGTCATCTGATGAAAAACATGTTGAATAAGTTTCCAAGCACTTATTGACCACATTTATCTAACCAACTATTTGGGGGTGATAATACATGATTACTTTTAGTTGGTTGCTTTGGTGTTTAAATATTTCCTACTAGAATTTTCTTGTGAAGGTAGGACCACAATCTATCCCAATTGAATTAAGAACGCCATGTAATTTAAAAATATGATCCATGAAGACTTGGGAAATGATGGATGGCTTAAACTAGTGTCGTAAGGCACAAAAGCGATAATTTTGGAATGTCAATCAACAACCACCATGATGATATATTTGTTGCTTATTTTAGGAAGACCAATGATAAAATACATGTAAATGTTAGCCTAGAAGGTTCTAGGGATTAGTAGAGAATGTAATGCCCCATGGTTTTCATTATTTCACCCTTGTTCCTTTGATACATGTCACATTCAATTGTGAATGTACGTATGACATTATTCACATCATCCCCAAAAAATGAATTCTTAACCTATTCATATGTTTTATGAAAAGCTAGAGTGACTTGCTATGAGAGAGGAGTGCAATTCCAATAACACCTATTATTTTAAAGCATAGGGGGGTTTGTATACTCTTGTAAATGTTGAAGGAGTTGAACTATGTTGACATTAGCCAAACCTTCTTAGTGCACCTTTGCAATCCAATATGAAAACGGTAAGGATAAGGAAAATAGGGACCTTTCCTTCTCATATTTTTGAGACAAGGCATCAACCACCATGTTCTCCTTACCCTTGTTATTGATGATCTCATAATTATAGTCTAACATTTTGGTTACCCACTTTTTCTACTTTGATGAAGACAAATTTTATTTCAAAAAGTATTTCAAGTTACGATGGTATGTCTTGATATGAAAATGCCACCCAGATAGATAAGGGTGTCAGGTATGCACTAATTGAAGGATGACCATAATTTTTTTTATAAGTAGACTTTCCTAAATTTTTATCACACAATTGGGTATTTTTGAATGCTAACGAGAACCCCACTTGCATCAACACATGACCAATTTTTTTTTTTTTTGTTTTTTTTCTGAAGCATACAATTCTAAGATGAAAGTCTTAGTGAATTTTTGCACTGCTAAGACTAGAGTAATACACATAGATTCCTCTAAGGTGGAAAAGGCATGCTCAGTTACATCATTCCATATGAAATAATTCTTTTTGACCAAGGATTCTAATGGGGCTATAATTCTAGCATAGTTTTTCACAAATTTCTTGTTGTAGTTGTTGGAAATACTGAGAGGGGGGGGGGGGGTGAATCAGTATTACCCTTGTACTGAAATCAATTATATAAATATAATTAACAGGAATTACAATGTTATATAAATAATAGTGAAGGAAACCAATCCTTTTTAGAGAACCAACTCTAGGAGACACAAATCCCCTTCTTCAGGGCACCAACCCTAGGAAGCACCAACTCCGTTATCTTTAGGGCACCAACCCTAGGAAGCACCAACTCCCTTATCTTTAGGGAACCAAACATAGGAAGCACCAACTCCCTTATCTCCTCCCTTTCTCCTCCCTTCCACCCTCAATGCATAAGTATCATCAATTCCTCTTCTTGGAATATGGTTCTATTTTGATATTCTGATCTAGACTACAAAGACACTTTCTTCTTCACCATTTTTTCTTCCTGATATAGTCTTCCAACAGGTGTGAGATATGAAGCATTGTGTCTCTTTGTTTGAACCATTGCACCTCTCCATTTAAATTAACAATAATAAAATTTGTCTTTCCTTTATTGTTATTCATACATTATCACAAAAGATTTTCAATTTTAATGAGAGGAATTTCCATAAATCGATCACAGGTATGGATCAATTCCTTCAACTTGATTCCATGAATCTTTATTTTTTTATTAATCATCTGTTGTGTCCCCAGTTATTTCAACAAATCATTTTTAGCTTTTCGATTTAGCTTTCTAATTCATTAGATGTATGTGATCACTTAATATTAATTAGGACAAAGTTCGGGTCCTATCTGGTTCAAAGTTCCTTCTTGACTGAGAAAAGATTCTTCCTCTGTGTGTTTAAATTTCACACAGAAATACTTCAGGACCTTTATTACATATGACCATAAGCGATGACCAGGCACTAAGCCAAACAAGTGCTTAATCACTTATCAAGATCAACGACCACGTTTTAATTGCATGTTGAGATGGATGGTTGTCATTAATTCGGAACTTCAAGACTTCTAGCCTTTGCAGTCATTCAATCCTCTCGGAGTGCATTTCGATGAAGTGCATATACTATATTGGACAATCAATAGTTAATATTCTATTGGATGGATGATCCTGGCTTATCGAGAGGTTTAAAAAAAATCAACGGTCGTGACTTAATCTGCAGTTGAGTAGACAATTCTCGTTTACTTTAGGATTTTAGAGTTTTGAGACTCTGGATTTCACAGTTTTTCAACTCCTCCAGAGTAAATACCACCGGAGTGCTTATGAACACTTCCCTACTTAATAACCTTCACAAGTCCAGGATATAGGACCGTGTTCTTAGGCAAAAAGGAGATCCCTCTCTTCGAGTATTCCATTATTCGTGACTCCGGGACTTCGGGCTACTCGAGCTATGAAGTAGTTCAATCCCTCCGAAGATTTACCTACTGAATAAGTCACATAATGGCGGTGACCTCTTGTTATCGGTCAATGGTCCATGCTTACCCTATTCTACTAGCTTAATCCAATGACTGAGAAAGATTCTTGAGAATCGTAAATCAACGATCAACGTTCACTTCATGACTTTAGCCTTCGGTGCTTCGAGAAGTTGTTGGTAGGAGAAATTGGATATCCCCGAAGAACATACTCCTAGAGTGATGTAACTTTTTGACATCATTGTTGATGTGGAACTTCCCGAGTGGCTTCCAGGTGTCACCTATATTCGTGATTTATATATACCTAAAGTGCTAACTTGACCTTGACATTTGTCACAATTTGATTGCGCCACGTGTCCTTATCAACGTAGTCTTGCTGATGTGGAATATGATGACGTGGGCACTTAATGTGTGTGCCACATGTCTTACTTCATGACTTCAAAGCTCCTGCCTTCGGGTGAACTTTCATATTTTAGACCCCTTTTCACTGAAGTGGTCAACATTGGATTTGACCATATCCTTTCCATTATTGTTACCTGACGGTTCCAATAATTCACTCCAGATAAACAATTGACGACAATTTGTGACTTCGGGGATTCGACCTTCGGGTAAAATTACCTGTTCTTGGCTTCTTTTCACCGGAGTGGTCAGTGTCATATTTGACCATCTCCTTTCCTTTACTATGATACAATGGTTCCAATGTTTCACTCCAGATCAATAGTTGATGGTAGTTCGTTTAATCCAAGACTCCAGTATATCTGTGGCTTACACTGGCCTTCCACGAAACTCAATCAGATGGTCAAGAATTCATCCAAAGTCCCTCCTTGATCTAACAACTGGTGGGATTTCTTAACTTCATGAATTCACGAGTTCGTGCCTCTGCCTTATCTCTAATATTCATCGAAGTTGTGAAGTTCTGATGTCTTGAAACTTACGCCATCCTTCCACTTGGCTTTATCTGACGATCAGGATAAATCCTGAACTGATCTAATGGTTGAGTTCTCACTTTAATTTCCTCCATGAAATATGATGACTCTACATTCCAGATCGAATCTTGATCCAATGAATGGGAAACCATCCGAAGCTCCTACTTCAGATCCGTCAGTTGAGATATAATTCTTCCCAACCTCTGACTTTCCCTCGATCTGACGATCCTGAATTTTCCTAAAAACTACATCAGTGGACAAGATTTCTCTTTGATTCAATGGTTATGATTACTCTCGAAATTCAAAGGGAACAGTCACGATTACTCCACAATCCTTTGCATAGATTTCCTTAATTTAAAAACTATGTTTTAGATTCACTCAATCGCACCTTCTCTCCTGAGGTTTTTCTGCATTGATCCACCTTAGAGATGATATGGTAATATGAGGCACTCCTATGTTCCTCGCACTATCTTTTCTGCATAACCTACTACGTTATCTCTCCTGAGCTTTAGTAACTCACAAACATTTGATCTTCTTGATAATGACAATACCATAATACCATGTTCGACATTGATCATTCTAGCCCTCTTTGAAATCAATGCCAACACCATAACATATCACGACATTGATCATTTTGGCCCTATTTGACATTAATGCCAACACCATAACATAACACGACATTGATCATTTTGTCCCTATTTGACTCAATGCCAACACCATAACATCATGTGAAACATTCTCCCCCTTTGGCATTGATTGCAACAAAGTAAAACCCTTTTTCCATTATAAATTGGATTTTACTGATCATTCTCCCGCTTTGACAACAATGAAAAAAAAGGGATGTTTCATTTTAGGGTGATACTCCCCGTGAGGTGATTCCCACCCTGTCTATGAATCTCTCTCCCTGGAATCATGTTGCTACAACCAATCATGGGAAGAATAATAACTCCCCCTGTCTTCTCATAACATATCTGCTTAAAAAACCATTTCACATAACTTCACTAAGAGAACACATAACCGACATTGTTCCTGGGAAGATGAAGACCTGCGACAAACCATGTCAGATCCTGCATAGAGATATACCATAAAACCATGCCGCTTTCAATGATGTTATTTATCTATTCATTCATTTGTAATCCAATATCCTCTTCATTTTTCCGTGCTTCAATACTCATAGGGGTATCAACAGGATCAATTTTAAGTCTTCCCTAATTTCTCCTTCCTTTCTTTGTTTATAATTTTTGAGGAGGAGTTTCAGTAGATCATTAAAATAACATTGGAAAAATTATGAGATCAACATCACTCAATTCTTCTGGTTGGTCTACTATTGAAGATTCATCATCATCATCACTATTTTGTGTAACAAAAACTTCTTCATCTTCTTCTTTTTATATTTTTCTTTCATTGGCCAGTGGATTATTGATTTGCAGGACATCATCAAAAAATACAATTGTGTCATATTCTTCTTTAGGAAATCTCCTTTTTCGAGATTGATTCATTTATATGAAAAAATTTGATTTTTATATTCTTTATTAGAAGTTTTACCCACCATTCTCCTACTATTAACTTCTCAATTTCAGGTGCAATATATTCATCATCTTTCTTGCTTTGTACTTCATATTTTCTTTTCCATATCTTCTTATTTTGTTTTTTAAGGTTTCCTATCTTCAATGATTGCATTGGTAATCTACATTCTCTGGTTTTATGGCCATAGTTGTTGCATTTTTGGAATTCAATATTGAAGTTTTGAAAAGGAGAAAATGAGTTACAGTTTCTGTTCTCTGTATTGTACTTATTGTTCTTATATCTTTGGACATTTCTACAATTGCATTGTCCATAAGCTTTGAAGTGTACTGCCTTATGTCCAAAATTATTTCAAGAGTAACAATATCCAATAAATAGATATTTATTAGGGGGATTCCTTCTGGTGATTGTATTTTTCTTGTCATCTTTTACTCTAGTAGGGAGTGTTGATTTTTGTTTATGTGGAACAGTTTTCAATGGTATCATCTTTTCCTTATTATATTCTCTTCTTAAGGATATTTTTAGAGCATCTGTGTAACTGATTGGCATTTTGGCTGATCCTTGTGATGTAGTGGTTGAGTCTTAGGTGTATAGAAAACCAGTCTTGTTGTTTGGTGACCTTTGAATACTGAGAATTTCATCCAAGATTTCTTAACTATTTTCAAATTTTGATCTCTTCTTTTCTTTTTCAAATTCACTTTTTAGTAACTCAATCTCAACCTATGGCTTCTTACATACTTGTTCTCTATGATTTATTTGTTTTGAAATGACTTCTTCAATTCTTTTAGCTTCTAGGAGATGGGAATTTAAACCATTGACGATATGCTCTGACTCTTTGATGGTTCTTGATGCATCTATTTCTCTTGATTGATGTGATTTTTCAAATTCTTGAAGGTGTGCCCTAAGTAATTTGTACTTCTTTTTATACTTTCTTAGTTCCTCCAGAGCACTAATCATTTCTTCTTCTAGATCTACTTCACCTTCACTTTCACATTTTTCTTCATTATCTATATTATTATTTTGAGTGTTCATTCCCATAAATAGAAGCCCTGAATCTTCATCTTCACTCATATCTAAAGAGCTAATGTCTTCTTTAGAGTAGAAGTTTTTCTTTTTATTATAAAATTTGTTCTTGTATTGGTCTTTTTGGTTGTGGGATTCTTCATCATCATTATCCTCCTGCCTGGGATAGGGACATTTGTTAACAAAGTGTCTGATCCCGCCACAGTTGAAACGTTTTAAGGATAACTTTCCTTTATGTTTTCCAAATCCTATCTGGAGTTTCTTTATAAAGTTAGCCTCTTCTACATATGATATGTCTGACTAATCTTCATTAGACACGTGTTCCTGTTTCTTCTTTTCTTTAGATGCCTTAAATGTTGTTTCTTCTTTTGATGGTTTTTCGTTCCCTGTTCTCATATCATATGCTGTAAAAATTCCATGAAGCTAATCTACTATGAGTTTGTCAAGTTATGGTCTATCTTCAGTTGTGGAAATCTTGGAATCATATCTCATAGGTAAAATGACCTTAATATATTTTGTACAATAGGTTTATCGGTAAGTTCTTCTCTTGCTGCTATGATTGAATTAACTACCTCATCTACTCCATGAAAGTATTCAACAATGTTCTCTTCTTCTTTCATCTTCAAATTTCAAACTGAGTTCTATAGGTTTGTAGTTTGGCTTCCTTGAGTTTGTTATCTCCTTCATATACAACTTCCAATTTGTCCCAGATTTCCTTAGCTAACTTATAGTGCATAACCTTCACACATATAGAATTTGTCAATCCTCCTAGATTGGCATTAACTGCTCTTGAGTTGTCATTGCATATTTTCTTGCCTACAATATCTGTGGGTGGATTGGCTGGTGCAATGTAACCATCTACAAAATATTGCTAGATATCAAAACCAAGAGCCAACATAATTTTTTTCATTCTTATTTTCCAGAGAGCATAGCCACATCTATTAAACAATGGTGCTTTGTTGGAAGACATTCCTTCTTGCCGATCCATTTTCAGAATCTACCTTCTAGTTATTCTTTCTTTCTTTCTTATAGAGTCTTCCAACTGGTGTGAGATATGAAGCATTGTGTCTCTTTGTTTGAACCATTGCCCCTCTCCATTTAAATTAACAATACTAACATTTGTCTTTCCTTTATTGTTATTAATACATTATCACGAAAGATTTTCAATTTTAATGCGAGGGATTTCCATAAATTGATCACAGGTATGGATCAATTCCTTTAACTCGATTCCATGCCTATTTATTTCCTTATTAAGATTTTGTTGTGTCCCCATTTATTTCAAAAGATCATTTTTTAGCTTTTTGATTTATATTTCCAATTCATTGGATGTATGCGATCACTTAATATCAATAAGGACAAAGTCCAGGTCCTATCTGGTTCAAAGTTCCTTCTTGATTGAGAAAAGATTATTCCTCCGTGTGTTTAAATTTCACACAAAAATACTTCAGGACCTCTATTCCATATGACCACAGGCGGTGACCAAGTGTTTATCCAAACTAGTTCTTAATCATTTATCAAGATCAACGGTCACGTTTTAATTTCACGTTGAGATGGATGGTTGTCATTACTTCAGAACTTCATCCTTTGGGACTTCCAGCCTTTGCATGCATTCAATCCTTCCGCAATGCATTTCACTGAAGTGTGTATACTATATCATACAGTTAACAATTAATCTTCCATTGGATGGATGATCCTAGCTTATCTAGAGGTTTTAAACAAATCGATGGTCAATACTTACTTTGCAGTTGAGCAAACGATTCTCATTTACTTCGGGATTATGGAGTTTTGGGACTCCGACTTTTACATTTTTCCAACTCCTCCAGAGTAAATACCACCAACGTTCTTATCAACACTTCCCTTCTTAATAAACTTCACAAGTCCAGGAGCTAGGACCTTGGGCTTAGGCACAAAGGATCTCCTTCTCTTCAGTTATTCAATTATTCGTAACTTCAAAACTTCAGGCTACTTGAGCTATGAAGTAGTTCAATCCCTTTGAAGATTTACCTACCTAATACGTCATGGAATGACGGTGACCTCTTGTTTTCATTCAATGGTATACGCTTACCCTATTCCACTGGCTTAATCCAACGATCGAGAAATATTCCTTAGAATCGTAAATCAACGACCAATGTTCACTTCAAGACTTCAGCCTTCGGTGCTTTGGTAAATTGTTGGTAGGACAAACTGGATCCCCGAAGGACATACTCTCAGAGTGACGCAACTCGTTGACGTCACTGTTGATGTGGCACTATCCGAGTGGATGTCATGTGTCACCTAGATTCATGACTTACATATACCTAAAGTGCCAACTTGACCTTGACATTTGTCACCATATGATTACGCCAAATGTCCTTGCCGACATGGTCTTGCTGATGTGTAATATGATGATGTGGTATCTTAATGTGTGTGCCATGTGTCTTACTTCGTGACTTCAGAGCTTCGGCCTTTGGGTGAACTTACATGTTTTAGACCCCTTTTCACCGAAGTAGTCAACATCAGAGTTGACCGTCTCCTTTCCTTTGCTGTGATCTAACGGTTCCAATATTTCAATCCAAATCAATGGTTGACATTAGTTTGTGACTTCGGGGCTTCGACCTTCATGTAAACTTACTTGTTCTTGGTTTCTTTTCACCGGATAGTCAGCACCAGAGTTGACCATCTCCTTTCCTTTACTGTGATCTGACGGTTCCAATGTTTCACTCCAAATCAACAGTTGACGGTAGTTCATTTAATACGAGACTCTGAGATATTTGTTTCTTACATTGTCCTTCCACAAAACACGATCGGATGGTCGAGAATTCATCCGAAGTCCCTCCTTGATCTAATGGCTGGTGGGATTTAGTGACTTTGTGAGTTCGTTCCTCTTCCTTATATCCAATGTTTTCCAAAGTGGCGAAGTTTCGATGTCCCAAAACTTACGCTATCCTTCCACTTGGCTTTATCTGACGATTAGGATAGATCTCGAACTGATCTAACGGTTGACAGATCACTTGAATTTCCTCCACAAAATATGATGGCTCTACATTCTAGATCAAATCTTGATCCAACATATGGGAAACCATCCGAATATCTTGCTTCAGATATGTCGATTGAGATCTAATTCTTCCCAACCTCTGACTTCCCTTCGATCTGACGGTCCTGAATTGTCTCAAAAACTACATCATTGGACAAGGTTCCTCCTTGATTCAATGGTTGTGATTAATCCCGAAATTCAAAAGGGAACAATCATGATTACTCCACAATCCTTTGCATAGATTTCCTTAATTGAAAAACTTTGTTTTGGCTTCACTCAATCGCGCCTTCTCTCCTAATACTTTTCTGCATTGATCCACCTTATAGATGATCTGGTAATATGAGGGACTCCTCTGTTCCTCACGCTATGTTTTCTGCATAACCTACTACGTTATCTCTCCCGAGCTTTAATATCTCACAGACATATTTGATATTCTTGATAATAGAAATAACATAATACCATGTTCGACATTGATCATTCTGTACCTCTTTGACATCAATGCCAACACCATAACATATCACGACATTGATCATTTTGGACTTCTTTGACATCAATGCCAACACCATAACATATCACGACATTGATAATTTTGGCCCTCTTTGACATCAATGTGAACACCATAACATCATGTCCAATAGTAGCTAGTAAGGCCAGGGAAACCCCACAAAATTTTGAGTGTCTTTGGGCGAGGCCATTATTTAATTGCATCATTTTTCTCAAGGTCAAATCATAGCCCTTCCCAACTTACAATGTGACCTAAATATTCCACTTCATGAATGTTAAAAGCGCATTTTGAATGTTTGATGAACAATTGGTTACTCCAGAGTAAATAAAGGCTTAATCCACATGTTCCATATGTGTCTCCCGAGTTTTTTTATAGATAAAAATATCATCGAAGAAGATGAGCACAAAGCCATGAAAAAAACATTGAAAGATCTTGTTCATGGGGCTATAAAAAGTGGAGGGATCATTTCAATTATCAAAAGAGAATCACCATAAACTCATAATATCCTTGATGGGTGTTGAATGTAGTCTCAAGAATATCTACTTCCTTCATCCAAATTGGTGATAACTAGAATGAAAATCATGTTTAGTGAAGAACTATGCACTGTGAAGCTCATCCAAGAGGTTATGAATGACATGAATTGAAAATTTATCTTTGATCATTAGTTTATTAATAATTCTTGACACATGTGCTAGTTTCCTTATTTTCTCAAAACCATGATGATCAGAGAGGAGTAGGGGCTAGTACTAGGATGTATCACTTAAGATTCCAATAATTCTTGAACAATATTTTCAATTTAATTATTTTGTTCAAAAGTATATCTATAAGGATGCACATTGTGTGGTTGACTACTAGGAATCATTACGATACCATGATCACGATCACTTGATGAGGGGGGATGGCCTTGGGGTGGCTCAAATACTTGGTGATTTTTTCCCAAAACCAAATGCAAATCAAGATGAATTACATGTGGGGGGTTATCTAGAACTTGGATGGCATTGGATTATGTGTAATGATAGGGTAACCCTTCTTCAATATATTTTCCATATGGTAAGAGATGATGATTTCAAGAGAGCTTGCCTGAAATGATAAGTTGTAGTTAAGGCCCACCTAGTCATCTTGTTGTAGTGATCCAGGAGGATCTAAGGAATTCTCACAGAGGTCCAAGAGGATTTGGAACTCTCACATAGGTCCTAGGGGATCCATAAAAGCTCAAAATTTGACTATCCTATATTCTCTTGAAAAGGACATCATTACGTAGATCTCGTCATCGGTTTTCCAACAACACAAACGAAAAGTCAAATAGAGTTCGTATGTAAAATTTATGAGTAGTCAAATTTTAGTCAAACATGTCAAAGTAAAAGTCAAAGGGGTAAAAGGGTGACACATGTCACCACTGCAAGGGTGACACGTGGCATGACTGTACAAATGATGTGTCCACAATCCAAGGTGCCAATGGATCGACCGTATGTTGATTGGGAAAATGAGTTGGCAGCTGACTGGGTAAGGTACACTCCAGTTGGACCAATCACATATTGAAAAGTGGAAAGGTTTAGCCAATGAGAGGTTGCCATGTGACAACCTTCCATTGGCCTATATTGGTATGGTTTAGTAAAATTATCGAGTCAACGGGGGTTGAACCCATGACCTCCATAACCTTCCAAATCCTTAAGAAAGCTCCATTACCAACGCGCCACATGAATGGTTCATACCCATATATGTTGTAATATTTATTTGAATTAACATAAAGGTTCATCCAGAAGGGAAAAGGGGCCGAGGGCTAATCCCCCAACTCCTGGTATATGTAATATTCCATGTAACCATAAGACATAACGCCTGGGTCTAAAGAATATGAGACGGGTTTAAAAAATTACACCATATATATATAATATATGGTTATACTATATCCATATAACCAACCAATAAATATGCCAAGTGAGTATTGTGGGGAATAGAACCTCTGACCTTGTTACACATCAAAATTACTCACTTCAATAGTGTCTCAAGTGTCGTCATTACAAGTGTTGTAAGTGTCACATATTGTCCGCAAGTGTCGCATCTTGACCACAAGTGTCACAAACATCATACTGCCATCTTGCCTATGCCATGCCTCTAACAACATCATAAGGACACTTAAGACACCTCAAAGACTGGTTTTGAAGAGGAGAAATCACTTGATAAGGAGTACAAGCCTTTTGCCATTGAAAAACTACTTAAAAATGATTTTTGGAAGGAAACACTCCCCTACCCACTGTCAGGGAGCGCCGACGCTCCATAGCCTTCTTTGGGGGAGCATTGAAACACTCTGTTCACCCTTTTGGGGGAGTGCTACCCTTCCTGAGCGAATTTTGGTTTGTTGGAGGAAATCAGGGAAGAATCCCCTCAATCTCTGAAGTTGGTTGGATTCGAATATGAGTTCAAGGCATGAACTTAGGGAAGATCCACAACTAAAGGAGAGGAATCCTCAACTTATCCCAAAGAGCTCGCAAGTGGTTGGGCCTCTCAAAGCTTATATAAGAAGGTATTCTCATGGTTAAAGAGAGATCAAAATATTGGAAGTATGAAACCTATGATCTCATAGGCAACATACGGTACATGATAGAGATTGAGAATTACACCAAACTTATGATATCATAAGTGATATGCCATTGAAGAATAATCAGTGTAGATTACTTGAGCAAAGGGGTAGGACAAGGAGAGTTGGAAGAAGCTGTTGCACCTACATCAGAGGATTGTAAGTACTCTTCATTTGTTCTCACTAATATACATATATTCTTGGCCTGTTTCTTTCAAGTTTGTGTTTGTTCCACATGAAATTGTCTTCAATAGATATATCTGTATTTGAGCTAATCTCGATAGAATAGGAATCTTGTTGTATCTTTGTTTGTTCTACAGGACCTATCAAGGAGCTTGGGATTGAAGCTCAACTTGGACTTTGCGAGGAAAAATGTCGTTTAAAAAGGTACACTTTTCTTCTTCCTCTTCATTCATTAGCTTAATTAGATCTAAAAGGATGTCAGTGACCAATGATAACACCCTTTCTGTCTTGGTTTTAGGGGTCTAGATACCAAGAGGGAATCCGCATTCCCGTAGGAGGATTCACCTGTAACAGACCTCCGCTAAAATTGGCCATGGTTTTAACCAATGCACCATGAGCGCCACATTTAATGGGATTCCACCAGAAATAGATTTAATTTTCCAAATAGTGCGGATAGAGGTTAGAGGGCCCACGACCTATATATGGGTGTGGATCCCAACACGTCACACATTCCCAGGTCTGCACAAATCCTGAGGTGGCACAAATCCCAATGCAGGGTATGAATTTTTAGGTCATATAGGTGTCTCGAAGTAGTGCTAGGAAGAGGCCAAGTATGGTTGTCTCGTAAAGCATGCCATGAGGTATATTGTCCAAACATAGACAACTTTACACTCATTTTTCATGATTTTTCGCAAGGATCATTAATTTTAGGTCGTTTTTAAAAGTCTTAGTCCAAATTTCCATTAATGAGCATTTAGCACATTTTTTTACGTGTCGAAGAAGGTGTAATTGAGTCAATTCAGAATTTGGTCGACTTTATAGTCAAATTTCTTAGAATTTCTCAAAGATTTTAATGGTGAACTCATTTTCTTGTTTTGAGTATTGGAATTAAAGATATTCCATTAAATTGGTTTTTTGTGAGCCCATATTGTAATGTATTTTGGTATTTTGATACGATGGAGAACAATCGTGCTATCTAAAGGGGTTTTGAAGATGAATTGATATATGCCATATCTATATGTAATTTGAGTTCTTTTATTTTCTATCATGTCATCTCATTATTCAACAAACTAATCATCATTTCATGAGTTTTTGGATAAAAAGCACATCATCAAAATTCTGCAAATCACCTCAATACAATCAGTAAATTATTCTAGATCAAGTTAGATGTTACATGTATATATTTAAAGGAATAAGTGGCATATAAGGATTCTTTAATAAAGTGGTATCATAGCTAGTTTTAACGTGTATTTTCAATTTGCTGATGTGACATGAGATCCAAGAGTTTAGTTGGTGAAGATTTTGAAGACTCTTTTCAAGAAGGAAAAATGAGTAAATTCCTCATGAAGCTGATGTTGCAGAAGAAAATTAATTGGTAGATCCAGAAGGAGAATTCTGAGTTAAGAATGCAGATGCAAACTCTTGAGGAAGAGAAGCAAAGGCTGGAAGATTGACTGATATGTCATGAGTAATTCCATAAGGGTATTTTTCATGAGTTAGAAAGAAAGTTGTAGATCATGAACGAATCATTTTCACCATAAACATCAATCCATGAAGATTGACATGATGAGAATGTAAATTCTTTGATGCAAAAGGAACTACCTCTTTCAAGAAGCATGATCGAGAAAGATGAACCCTCATATTACTCTTTTTCCTGTCAAGATGGAGAATGCCTGAGGGTAGCTGAAGAAAATAAAAATTTAGATAAATAGGTCCTTAATAAACAATTAGCCTTACCTTCTAGGCTAGAGAAAGGTAATATGTGTAAGACATCTCCAAAGAAATATGTGCATGATAGAGGATACAGAATAAAGTCTTTTCCCACTAGTGAATGGTGTAGATATTCATGTGCTTCCCATGGAACTAGTAACCATGATGTGGAGAAGTTTTGAAGAAGACTGTCTATACAAGATAAGTCCTCCAAGAAGAAGGCTAAAGGTAAATATTATTCTCAAATCAAAGGAAAAGGGGGAATGAAATAAAGGGATCATGGTTCCAACATGGGAACATGACACTCTGCTCTTATTTTGGTAAGAGTGGACATCAGATTGAGAAGTGTTGGAAACTTTACTCACACTTATGTCCAAAGTAGGACATACAAGATGTAAAGACACTGGAAAGAAGACAAGCAATAGATCCAGATGAAGTTAATGGTCTTACTGAAAAGTTTGGGAAAGAATACTTCCTAATTGTTGGTCTTGGAAAAGTGATTTATGAAGACATAAATGAATGGCTCATGAATAGTGGCTCATCTCGCCACATGAACACGATGAGATCAATATTCTTTACTTTTTTAGAGTCCAACATAAATTTATATGTAGGATCTACAACCAACACCAGACAAGCAATAAGAGGGTATGGATATGTAAGATTCCATCTTGAGTCAGGAGGATTTCTAGGAATAGAATATATGTTGTATGTTCTATACTTAAAGGTAATCCTACTCTCAGTTGCATCATTTGAAGATGAAGGCTATGCAGTTGCATTCCATAATGTCCAAGTACTTGTGTATTCAAGGGAATATTCTCTATACACAACAATAATGCTTGGTATTCGCAAGGAGATGTTATATAGGTTATTTGGAAGACCTATAGTTTGGTCTAATGGTTTCTTAGATTCAAAATCAGATTCTGCATCAGATTAAATGTAAGATTCAACATCAACATCAGAGGCATTGTCAAAGGTCGGAAGCTGCGAAACTCCTCCCAACACAATGGGAAGGATGAGTCCATGAGTAAACCATCTTTAAATTTCATTGTAAATATGTATATTTTTAAGTGTCATATGCATATGTAGATATCTCCTAAAGTATATTAGAAGGCTTGTAAGCCACTCATTGTAAATTATAATAGTGAGAGGGAAACTGTAAAATTTCTATATTTCCATGTTATATGTTGATATGAGTGAGAGGGATTTTGTAAGGGAGTTTCTATATTGCCACCTTATATGATTTTGAGAGTGAGAGGAATCTCGTTAGAGAGGTTTCTAGATATCCACCTTACATATTGTTTTAGAGTCAGAGGAATCTCGTTATAAATATTTCCGAGCCTTTAGACAACAATATAAACAATTGTGTTGTCTTAGCATCAACTAAAGGGATACATATGGATCGAATTGTCTAATAAAACATTCTTGATTGTGAAGAACTGAAATTGAAGGAACAAAAGGATGTAGACAGATGGAGCATGTAGACCGAGAGTGAAAAGAACATCAAAGTAATAGAAAACTTTCTAGAGCTGGTAAAGGAGAAATAATCCTCTTCATAAACAAGAGGCATAAAGGTGCATGCTATAAGCATCTTTAAATTACTATGTTATGTTCGTGTGGATGTATAACTTGAACAGAAGAAAGCAAGACATGTACAAATGATAACAATACATATCAAGTTGTTCTTCAAGGTGGGAGAGTAATGAACACATAATATCCATTCAGAGACTCCTACAGATAGATCAAGAGTAAATAAACAATGAGTCCAAAAGGGAAATACATATATCAACATTCGAATTGGTTTCATATTGGCCAAGATGGACTATCTTCAACAATAGGAGATGTGAGTGGATGTTGAAATACAGGATAAAGGTATTGCATAGATTCAGTGAACAAGACTTTTTTTGTCAGGGAATGTATGAGCCATAACCATATCTATTAGCGATAGTTTCAGAGGCTAGATTCAAAGCCATACTTTGAAAATATAGAAAAAATTACATTGATATAACACATAAGATCAAAGACCCAATATGAAGACTAAATTCCAAAAGGTTAAGGAAGATGGAAGAGTGAGTTATCATCACTAAGTTGTTGAGTATTTATACTTTTGGAGGTCCAAAATTTATTCAATGCGAAGGTTTGATCCAAGAGGATATAAGGAATGCTCACAAAGGTCTAGGAGGATCCAAAATGCTCACAGAGGTCCCAGGGGATCCATAAAAGCTCAAAATTTGACTGTCCCAAATTCTCTTGAAAAGGACATCATTACATATAACTCGTTGTAAGCTTTACAATGGTACAAATGGTAAGTCAAATGGAGTTTGTATGCAAAAGTTATGAGCAACCAAAGTTTAGTCAAACAAGTCAAAGTTAAAGTCAAAGGGGTAAAAGGGTGACACGTATCACCACTACAAGGGTGACACGCGTCACGATCATACAAATGACATGGCCACACCCCAATATACCATGTAGTCTGACCATACGTTGACTGGGAAAGGTACAGTCTAGTTGGACCAATCACATATTGACAAGTGGTAAGGTTTATTTGATGAGAGGTTGCCACATGGAAACCTTCCATTGGCCTATATTGGTACGGTTTAGTAAAATTATGGAGTCAACGGGGGTCGAACCTGCAACCTCCATAAACTTCCAAATCCTTAACAAAGCTCCATTACCAACACACCACATGAATAGTTCATACAAATATGTGTTGTAATATTTATTTGAATTAACATAAAGGTTCATTCGGAAAGGAAAAGGGGTTGAGGGATAAGCCCCCAACCCCTGTCATATGTAATATTCCATGTAACCATAAGCCATAGCACCCGGGGCTAACGAATACGCAACGGGTTAAAAAAATTACACTATATATATATATATGTATATATATATAGTATATGGTTATACTATAACCATATAACAAATCAATAAATATGCCAAGAGAGGATCGCGGGGAATAGAACCCCTGACCTTTTCTAAAATTGGCTATGGTTTTAACCAATGCGCCATGAGAGCCACATTCAATGGGATTCCACCAGAAATAGATTTAAGTTTCCAAATAGTGAAGATGGAGGTTGGAGGGCCTGCGATCTATATATGGGTGCAGATCCCAACACTTCACACATTCCCAGGTCTGTATAGATCTCGAGGTGGCATGATTCCCAATACAAGGTATGAATTTCGAGGTCGTATATATTTCTCGAAGTATGTGCTAGGAAGAGGCCAAGTATGGTTGTCTCATAAAGCGTGCCATGAGGTATATTGTCTAAACATATGAAAATTTATACTCATTTTCACGATTTTTTGCAAGCATCATGAATTTGAGATCTATTTTGTGATTTGAGGTCATTTGTAAAATTATTTTTCTAAAATGAAATTAATGAGCATTTAGCGCATTGTTTTGCACGTCGAAGAAGGTGTAATTGAGATAGTTCAGAATTTGGTCGACTTTATAGTCAAATTTCTCATAATTTTACCATAATTTCAATGGTGAACTCATTTTCTTGTTTTGAGTAGCGGAATTAAAGAGAGTCCATTAAATTGGCTTTTTGTGAGCCCATATTGTAATGTATTTTGGTATTTTAAGATGACAGAGAACAATCATGCTATTTAAATGGATTTGAAGATGAAGTGATATATGCCATATCTATATGTAATTTGATTTCTTTTATTTTCTGCTATGTCATCTCATTATTCAACAAACTAATCATCATTTTATGAGTTTTTGGATAAAGAGCACATCATCAAAATTCTGCGAATCACCTCAATACGATCAATAATTTATTCTGGATCAAGTTAGATGTTGCATGTATATATTTAAAGGAATAAGTGGTGTCTAAGGATTTTCGGATCGTGTAGGCCCATAATGCCTCCTTGGGGAAAGCACCCTACCTAATTCTGTTGTCTATAAATATGCCACAACTCTCATTTGTAAATCATCTTGTGAGATATTGCTCTCTCTAAAAGTTTTTAATCCTACATGCGCCATATCTAATTCAATGTTTTCTTATTATATGGTTTTTTTCCTCTCTCTTTAGTGCATTTTTTTTCTCTAATGCAACTATGGATAGCTCTATCCCACTTCCTAGTACCCTTTTTCTTCTTTATTTGTAAGTTTTTGGTTCCATTCGATTCTCATTCTCTTGTGAAAATATTAACAATGAAACCGATTAATAGGATTTCGTCATAATTTTTATCTCTTCCTTCTACTAATGATTATCCATCCATCCATATTCAACTATTTTTGGTGTTAATTCTTGATAGTTTGTTGTCACATAATTTATTTTCCTTTGATTCCAAGTGTTTTTGTTGTAACTTTTCCATTTTTTGTAGTTATTGGTCTTTGATAATATATTGTCTCATAATGGTTCTTGGATTCCCTATTGCATGAGTATCATTGATTATGCTATCTTCTTCCTTGGTAAATCTGATTCCAATCTTCTTGTCTTTCTTTCCAACTTTGTTGGTAATGAGGGTGTCGATATGGTTCCACCATTGATAGTTTTTCTTTGATTTCCACTCCCTTATCATCTATCTCCTTTTTTGATACAATGACATGCTCCATTTATTGTGCCTAATTTTCAATTACTCTCTCTTTTGAGATAATACCATCATATTTTACCTTTACATTCTCAAAGTGGAGTTCAAATTCTTCACATATTTTATGGTGACCTTCTTGTGTCATCTCTTCCTTATCCTCTTGCAACTGAAGGTTGTGTTGAATTTTTATATGAGATGATATGATAGATTATTGTATATAATATTCTATGATATTCTATGATGGATTTGTTATTATAATGATGAATTCTCCAAGTATATAAAGAACCTAAAGGAACATATGGTGACCATCCATGAAAAGATGTGTCTCTAATAATTATAATAACTATTTATTATTATTATTAATTAATAATTATATTATTAATTATTAATCCGAGAGACTGTCTTCCCAATATTGTCCAAACATAAACACTCCCTCTCAATGAGGGAGACATTATGCACCTCATGCACCTCAAGTCCATAAGACTGTGCATGGGACATTCTCCTCAGTCAAATTAACATGACCACTCTGGAGAATGTCTACTCGATGCTTCTAACTTCAAAACTCCTTCTCATCTAGGGAGACATTACGATGCAGACCCCCTTCTCTCCTAAGGGCTGCGTGACCTCCTGGTCAAGGATCTTCAATTTCGAGCTGACTTGGCTCTCTAAGACCTTAACAGCCTCACTTACGAATTAACACAGGTCCTTCTTATCCTTTGGTGCAGGTTCTATGGTACCCACAACCTCTTTCTTCACGCTGTTGAAATCATAGGTTTCAGGTGCAAGCTCCTCTCCCGTTGGCCCCTTCTTTCATGTGACCTCAGGCTATGTCCTTACGTAAACGTATGATTGCAGGCATGCCCAAGAGTGGTTTGGGATCAAACTACTTTTTGCCCCACAATTCACTTCGAGTCTCCACATGTCCTCTTATCAAAACTGTGGTCTCGATTGCGGAACGCCCTTGACTTTCTAAAGATCGATCACTTTTTGTCCCTGCAATGCGACACAACTGTTGATCTCATGATCTTGACGGTGCTTATGAACTGATGGCTCAGATCTATCCCTTTCAACTCCGTGGATAAGATCTGACCTCTTTCAAATCAACAACTATGATTTGTTTCTGAATTTCGGACTTTGAAATTTTCAAGTCTCAAACTTTCCTTTCTTTCATATGTCAATCTTCCAGAGTCGACGATCTGCGGATCCCTGTCCTTCTCAATCAATGGCTCTACCTCTACTTCAGGGATTTGACCTTTCAACTAGATCAATGGTCCTGTGACCCCTTTCTCGATCAACGGTTGAGATCTCCTTCGGGTCTCCAGACTTCTGAGATCTCAAATCCCAAATTTCACTTCCCCTCAAAGTACACAAGATTCTGTCGCGTTTCCTCTTGAATCAGATGGTTGAGGCTTACTTTGTGCCTTTACCCTAAATATACATATTTACGCCATGTCTCTTCTATATCGGACGACCCTGATTCACCTCAGACGATCCGATGCTTGATATTTTCTCCGGACGATCTGATGACTGTGATCTACTTTGGATGATCGGAAAATTGATATTTACTTCGGTTCTCCAACTCTCCAGGCTTTGGGAGTTTCAAATCTCAAATGAAACCTCTCGAACATATTTCTCTGGAGTCCACGATTTGGTGTCACATGTCTCTCTAGATCTGATGGTCCAGATATCCTCTGGCTCTCTGGGATTTGGGAGTTTCAATTGTCAACTGGAAATTCTTGAAGTGAGATTTTCCTGGAGTCTCAGATCAGTTGACACGTACTCCCCCTGACAATCAACGACTGAGATTTGTCTTCAGTGATTTTACCTCCTCCTCATTCACAAACTTCCGGAGTCGTGGATCTCATGCCACCTGTCCTCCTTGACGATGGACAACCCCAAAATACTTTGGGACTTCAGAACTTTGGCAGGTTCCCTCTCCTGTGTGTGCAAAGTGCTAAGGCTCGAGCACCTTGATTCGATTGGATGGGTTTTGGTCCTATGAATCGGTGATCCAATGGACACTATCGCTCTCCCTCCTAAGCTTCCGAATTCCTCAGACTTAGAAGATTTTCTAAGTATCCGAAGGTCTCGGCCTTTGTTCCTCCTATGAGTCTGTCTCTTGGACCTCGTCTGCACTTCTAGAAAGCATTAATTCTTCTGATATTTATCGCCCTCTGCTTCTTTGACTTCTTAAAGAGCCACTTTGACACTTAGCCGAATTTAAGATCTGTGCACTCCTTGCATCAGATTCTTACGCAAGGTTTCAGTTCTTGTGGACGACTGTGCATGACTTGTAACAGTCACTTTGCACTCCTTACAAAGGGAAAGTTTCACACTATCTCTTTTGAGCTTCAGAATCAAAAAAATTCTGTCAACACACTCCTTGCGGACTATGTGCACACCTTGCACATACTCAACTAGAGAGATATAATGGAAACTTATGTAAACATTTCACAATTTCATATACTTGTAACGATATTCACTCATTCATGGAAACAACAATAACAGGGAATTGAAAAAAAATCACAACATCACGCATTTGGATCAATTTTCCTCTATTATATTCATTCAGAAATAAAAATGGATACAACTATAATCAGACAACAACTAAAAACTCATAAATTTCCTACTAACTCGCAGCAGCCTCATTTGGGCGTACAAAACCTCTATTTATCTTTGAAGGTTCTTAGGGTTCACCTCGAATACTCATCTACTCCAAAAACAAAAACCTAACTGCTACCTAAGTTCAGTTACATTAAAGACTAGGAGTAAAACCCCCAGATGACTCGTGATCATTCAACTTCCAAGCGTTTGACCTTCTTCCATTTTTCAATCAACTCCAAAATATTTGCAGTAACTACCAGAGTTTTAATATTCCGAAATGATTCCAAGATGCTGAGTTGTCCTGCCACGCATGCTTTCTGATGATGTTCCTACATCATACTCCCCTAGACACAAATTCATGGACTCCTATCCATGAGCTCCTACACTGATTTTCCATGCTTCTAGATATCAGCTTCATTTTCCCAACTGACATCTTCTATTGGGTGTCCCTTCCACTTGACCAGATATTCAAAATAGGTCTTCCTCCTAGTCTTCTTGCCAATCCTCTAATCAACGATCTTATCCATCTGTGGTTTTTCTGCTATAGGCATTTGTTTCTCCCACTGAACCTTCTCTTGATATTATGATCCCTCTATGTCATCTGTCCTGTAAGGATACAGGTCTAAAATGTTGAATATGGGTGATATGCCCACATCATCCGGTAGCTCAATCTCATAGGCGTTTGCATCAAACTTCCTTAATATCTTACATGGCCCTATCTTTTTCATCTTTAATTTGTTATACGTTCCCCTAGGGAACCTTTCTTTCTTGATATGTGCTAGAACCTAATCTCCTACAAATTCAAGCTCTATGCGATGTTGATCAATTATGCACTTGTACTCTTGGTTAGAGATCTGCAACTGTCCTCTGATTTGGCTATAGAGCTTCTGCATTTCTGCAGCAAAATATTCTACTCCAGCACTTATGATCTCACTTTGTTCTAAGTCTCTCAACTCAAGTACTCCCCTAGGTTGCATTCCATACAATATTTGGAATGGGCTCTTTCCAGTGTTCCTGTTTGGTGATTCATTGTATGCAAATTATGCTTGTGGAAGAATCTAATCCCACTGATTATTATGCTCAGTGACTAGACTCCTCAATAAGTTTCCAAAACTTTTGTTTACCACCTCAGTCTTTCCATCTGTCTGAGGGTGATAAGCTGACCTGAAGGACAAATCCATCCCCAACTTCTTCCACAGTGTTCTCCAAAAATGACCAACAAATTTTGTGTCTCTGTCCGAAACAATGCTTCTGGGTAGGTCGTGAAGTCTCACAACTTCCTTGAAAAACATATTTGCAACATGTGTTGCATCATTGGTCTTCTGGTATGGGATAATTTTTTCCATCTTGGAAAATCTATCCACCACCACAAATATGGAATCACATCCTCTTTGTGTTCTTGGTAGTCCCAACATAAAATCCATGCTTATTGCATCCCAAGGCCTCTCTGGTATTGGAAATGGTTGATATAATCTAGTGTTCTATCTTTTACCTTTTGCATGGTTTCATATTCTACATGTGTTCACAATTTTTATCACTTATGTTCTCATACCTGGCCAATAGTATGAATTTCTCAACTGTGAAAAAGTTTTATCATGGCCGAAATGTACATCCAATCCTCCACTATGCTTCTCCTTCAAAAGGTTATCCCTCATTTAACATTTTGGAATGCACAACTGATTGCCCTTGAACAACAATCCCTCTTGAATCATACACTCTATCCATTGGCTTCTATCTCTCAGTACAATATTTTCACATGCTTTGTATGCTTCCTTGAAATCTAGATCATCACAATACATATCCTTAAGGTGTTCAAACCCCAATGTCTTCACCTGAAACTCTTGCAGAATCAAACATCTCCTGCTTAATGCATCAACAACTTTGTTAGAATTTCCAACAATATGTTTTATGACAAAAGTAAAATTCTGCATAAACTCAATCCACTTTGCATGCCTCTGGTTCAATTTTTTTTGTTTGGTTATGAATTGTAAAGCCTGGTTATTTCTATACAAGACAAATTCCTGTGGGACAAGGTAATGTATCCATTTCTTCAAGGCTTGAATTATGGCCTAAAAATCCTTATCATATGTGGAGTATTTTCTCTTGGTCTCATTCAATTTCTCACTGGAATAGGCAATAGGTCTATTATCCTAGCTCAAAACTGCTCCAATTGCAACTCCACTTGCATCACATCTCACTTGAAAAGTCTTTCCAAAATTTGGTAAGACCAGAATTGGTCATTCTGTTATTTTCTCCTTTAGTAGATTGAAGCTCCCCTCGACCTCCTCTGTCCATTTAAAAGACTTGTGCTTCTTCTTCACCGTTTCCATCATCGGTGCAAAAATTCCACTGAAATCTATGATGAACTTCCTATAGAAATTAATTACTAATCCATGGAAGCTTCTTACCTCATACATACTCCTTGGTGACGACCATTATTTGATTGCTTTCACCTTCTCTGGATCCATATTTAGTTCATTTGAAGAGATCACAAAACCCAAGTAAATGAGCTATGTCTTCATAAAAGAGGACTTCTTCAGGTTTATCAACAACTTATCTTGTTGTAGTCTCCTCATCACTAGTGTCAAGTGTCTCAAATGCTCCTCTTTAGTCCTGCTAAAGACCAGTATATCATCCAGATATACAACCACGAACTTGCCAATGAAATATTTAAGTATTTCATTCATCAACCTCATAAAAGTACTCGAGGCATTTGTTAAGCCAAATGGCATAACAAGCCACTCATACCAACCTTCACTTGTCTTAAAGGTTGTCTTCCACTCATCACCTTCTGTCTTTCTTATCTGGTGATATCCACTTTTCAAATCTATCTTAGAAAATAAATTTTCTCCACTTAAATAGTCCATCAAGTCATCCATTCTTGGTAAAGGGAATATATACCTGATGGTGATCTTGTTAATGGATCTTGAATCCATACATATTATCCATCCTCCATCCTTCTTTGGACTCAACACAGTTTGCACTGCACATGGAATCAAGCTCTCTCTGACCAAACCCTTGTCTAAAAATTCCTGGACTTGGTTCTTTACCTCCTCATTCTCTCGAGGTGTCAGTCTGTATGCTGCTTTGTTTGGTAGACTTGCTCCTAGTATCAAATCAATATGATGGTTGATACTTCTGATGAGTGGAAATGAGTTTGGAATCTCATCCACCACTATGTCAGCAAAATTATCCAACAATTCTTGAACTCCTTCAGGCAAATCATCCATTGAAGTACTTGTAAGGATAACTCTGGGTTTCCTCATCACAACAAACTACATCTCCTTCTCTTTCTTAACTTCTTTTAGGAATTTCTTCCCACTCATGAGAAGTATGCTCGTGTTGGCTTCCTCTTTCACTTTCTCCTCTTCTATTGGAAACAAAATGTGTGTCCTACCATTCTTCTCTAAGTTGTATGTATTCTTCCCCCCATCATGAATGGAATTCATGTCAAACTGCCATGGTATTGCCAACAAAATATGACATACATCCATGGGAATTACATCACATAGAATTTCATCTCTATATCCTCCTATCTTAAATTCAACCAAGCATTTTTTATTAACCATTACCTGGTGTCCTTTCTGCAACCAGGAGACTTTGTATGGCTTCGGATGTGTAGTTGTCCCCATCTCCAATTTCTCCACCATCTCTATGGATACTAAGTTATCAGTTCTCCCACTGTAAATTATCACCTTGCATACTCTATATTTAGTCTTGGAAGATGTCATGAAGAGATTTTTTCTCTGCACTAGATTTTAAACTTCTGCCTCTGGTTTTAAGAGAACCTTTCTCAACATCAGGGATGTTCCATCCTCTGCTCCTTCTGTGTGCTTCTGAAATGTGAGCTTCACCTCCTCCCTCTTTCTTTTTCTCAGGACATTGCCAAGACATGTTCCCTGTCTTTCAACATGCATAACATCTTCTCCTCCTCTGCCTCTTCCTCTTCCTCTAGAAGAAATACTTCCACCACCCTGTCTTCTTCAAGAACTTCCTCCTCTTTCCGAGTGACTATGTGGTTTCTCAGTCTCATACTTGATTTTATGTGCCTTGTCATGGGAAACTCCCTTGACTTTGTTTGGGGCTGGGATTCTACCTCTACCTCACTGGCTTTGTTTTCTATCCAACTTCTCCTCTGCCTTCAATGAAAACTGATAAGCATCCTCCACTGTCCTTACTGACATCATACTGATCTCATCTTGGATTTCATACATTAGGCCATTTATATACCTGGAAACTTTTTCTTCATCTTTCTCTTTTTTTCCAGTTCTGATGTTCATCTTGTAGAATTCCTCTATGTACTCTTTAACTGTCATACCCTTCTGTCTTAGGTTCTGCAACTTCTTGAATAGATTGACCTGATAATCTTTGGGCATGAATTTAGCCTTGAACTTGGTTACCATTCTGTCCCAATTCTTTATCTTATGTTTTCCTTTGATTCTCCTCTCAGCCTGCAGTTCATCCCACCACAGTGTTGCATGTCCTTTTAGCCTGGTGATAGCACGTCTCACCCTTTTCTCCTCATCGACATATTCATAGTCAAAATAATTTTCCATGGACCTTATCCAATCCAATAGATTTTCAACATCCAAATTGCATTCATACATTGGGACCTCTATCTTGGCTCTAGTTCCCAATCTAACAATTGCTCTCAATAGGTGTTCTTCGACAACATTTTCCCCTGCAACTTCTTCGACTTCTACTTCTCCACTCTCTGCATCATTGATATCTCCAACATTAGGTGCCCTCCTCTACGTTGCCTCCATTGCCTATAATATTGCACGAAGCTCTCACATTTATCTTTCTACAACCCAATTGGCTAACGTTGGCTCCACTCGTCTCCTCGGTGGCATTGTGTTGATTGCCTCTCACACACAGGGTACAAATTTGAGTTATTTAGTCTTTTCTCCTTTGCCTGCTGTCTACAACAAAAAAATTTCTCTGATACCACTTGATGTAGACCCCCTTCTCTCGTAAGGGATGTGTGACCTTCCAGTCAAGGATCTTCAATTCCAAGCCGACTTGGCTCTCTGAGACCTTAATGGCCTCACTTACGAATTAAAACAGGTCCTTCTTATCCTCTGGTGTAGGTTCTATGGTACCCGTGACCTCTTTCTTCATGCTGTTAAACAAACAGGTTTCAGGCGCAAGCTCCTCTTCCATTGGCCCCTTCTCACATGTGACATCAGGCTATGTCCTTGTGTAAACATATGATTGTGGGCGCACACAAGAGTGGTTTGGGAACAAACTACTTTTCACCACGCAATTCACTTCGAGTCTCCATGTGTCCTCTTGTCAAAACCATGGTCTCGATTGCGGCCCGCCCTCGAATTTCTAAAGCTCGAACACTTTTTTTCCCCATAATGCGATGGGACCATCGATCTCATGATATTTAAAGTGCTTATGAATTGATGGCTCAAATATATCCCTTTCAACTCTACGGATCAGATCTGACCTTTTTCAAATCAATGGCTGTGATTTGTTTCGGAATTCTGGACTTCATAATTTTCAAGTCTCAAACTTTCCTTTCTTTCGTACGTCAATCTTATGGAGTTGACGATCTGTGGACCCCTATCCTTCTCAATCAACGACTCTACCTCTACTTTGGGGATTTGAAATTTCAATTAGATCAATGGTGCTGTGGCCCCTTTCTCGATCAACGATCGAGATCTCCATTGGGTCTCTGAAATTCTAAGATCTCAAATCCCAAATTTCACTTCCCCTTGAAGTACACGATATTCTTCCGCGTGTCTTCTTGAATCGGATGGTTGAGGCTTACTTCGGGCCTTTACCCAAAATATACAGATTTACGCCACGTCTCTTCTGGATCGGATGGCCACGATTCACCTCGGACGATCTGACACTTGAGATTTTCTCTAGATGATCTAATGACTAATATCTACTTTAGATGATCGGAAAGTTGAGATTTACTTCGGTTCTCCAGCTCTTCGGACTTCGAGAGTTTCAAATATCAACTGAAACCTTTCGAATAGATTTCTTCAGAGTCCACGACCTAGTGTCACGTGTCTCTCTAGATCTGACGGTTCAGATCTCCTCTAGCTCTCCGGGCTTCGGTAGTTTCAATTCTCAACTGGAAATTCTTGAAGTGAGATTTTCCAAGAGTCTTAGATTAGCTGACACATACTCCCCCTGACAATCAATGGTCGAGATTTGTCTTTGGTGATTTTACCTCCTCCTCAATCACAAACGTTCAAAGTCACGGATCTCGCACCACTTGTCTTCCTTGACATTGGACGACCCCAAACTACTTCGGGACTTTGGAACTTTGGTAGGTTCCCTCTCCTACGTGTGCAAAGCGCTAAGGCTCACACACCTTGATTCGATCAGATGGTTTTTGGTCCTTTGAATCGGTGATTCAACAACCACTATCACTCTCCCTCCTGAGCTTTCAACTTCCTCCGACTTAGAATATTTTCTAAGTATCCAAAGGTCTCGACCTTTGTTCCTCCTATGAGTCTATCTCTTAGACCTCATCTACACTTCTGGAAAGCTTTACCTCTTCTGAGATTTCTCGCCTTCTGCTCCTTTGACTTCTTAAAGAGCCACTTCGACACTTAGCCAAATTTTGGATCTGTGCACTCCTTGTAGTAGATTCTTACGGAAGGTTTGAGTTCTTGTGGATGACTCTGCATGGATTGCAACAGTCACTTTGCACTCCTTGCAAAGGGAAAGTTTCACACTATCTCTTCTGATTTTCAGAATCGAAACATATTCCATCAATGCACTCCTTGCGGACTATGTGCACACCTTGCATAGACTCAACCAAGGATATATAATGGAAAATTATGTAAACATTTCACAATTTCATATAATCGTAACAATATTCACTCATTCATGGAAACAACAATAACAGGGAATTGCAAAACAATCACAACATCACACATTTGGATCAATTTTCATATGTTATATTCATTCAGAAATAAAAATGGCTACAACTATAATCAAACAACAACTAAAAACTCATAAATTTCCTACTAACTCACAACAACCTCATTTGGGCATACAAAACCTCTATTTATCTTTGAGGGTTCTTAGGGTTCACCCCGACTACTCGTCTACTCCAAAAAAAAAAACCTGGATACTACCTAAGTTTAGTTACATTCAAGACTAGGAGTAAAACCCCCAGATCACTCGTGATCATTCAAATTCCAAGCGTTTGATCTTCTTTCGTTCTTCAATCAACTCCAAAAGATTCGCAGTAACTGCCAGTGTTTTAATATTCTGAAATGATTCCAATACGTTGAGTTGTCCTGCCACGCATGCTTGCTGATGATGCTTCTGCATCACGTTATGCATCATGCCAAGATTCTTGATTTCAAACTATAAGGCTAACTACCTCTTACACTTATTAATGAGCCTTTGAAGTAATCATCTCCAACATGCACCTAGTTGATGTATACTTCTCCCACATAGCACCTAGTTGATGTATACTTCTCCAACATAGCACCTCCGGTCTCCAACAGTCCTTTTCAAGTCACATGATCAAGGATAGATACCACACCTGGGTTATTCTTCTTAGCCAAGTTAGCATGGCCATCTGAGAAGAATTCCTGATGCTAATACAAAGAGAACATCAACACACTAGGCCATTCACCACTAGCCAAATCAACATGGCTAATCCTGTGAGTGAGTGTATCATCCTACTTAGCCAATTAAGCATGGCCACTCTAGGAGGATGAATACCCGATGCTAATATTTGGAGAACATCAACGCCCTAGTCCATTCACCACTAGCCAAATCAACATGGTTAATCTTGTGAGTGAATGTATCATTATCCTCAATCAAATCAGCATGACCCCTCTGGGAGAATGTTTTCCTGATACAACCACCTGGAGAAACATCAATACCTCGAGTCTAATCCACTGATCAAATCAACATGACTAAGGAGAAAGACTAAATCTAGGGCATTCACCACTAGCCAAATCAGCATGTCTAATCCTGTGAGTGAATGTATCATTCTCCTTATTCAAATTAGCATGACCCCTTTGTGAGAATGTTTTCTCGATGCTACTCATTTTTGGATGTGTACTAGAGCTTCACAACTCCCTTCTGCATCATGTCTCAGATGAAGTCTTGCAAGAAAATTATGAGGCCATGCTGGTTCATGGCTTACAATACTGGCTTATATCCCATTCCTTATGACTGGCTTCCTTCACTGAAACAAGGGAATCCTCTCCATGAGGTCTCATATATCCTTAAGGTCTATCCTCATGTTTTTTAGTCCTAGAGGACATCTCTCTCATTTGAATCTAAAGAGGAATCCTTTCTAAATTAAAGTCTCTTAAGAAACTGACTCTCTCTTAGATTATGCCTACTCTGAGTCTGCATGATCCCTCTGAAGCTTAACTCCCTAGAGGCTATATAGTATTTGGAGTAATCTACTCCCTTTTTATGTGCTGACCTCCTCTTCTTCTTCATTACATGGATGTGCACAACTCTATGTCTGGATAGTCTTGCTCCATGTTGCTTCCTGCGATTGTCATTATGGCTCCTTCTCAGAGCTATTTCCTGTGACCTTCCTGAAACAAGAAACAAGAACAACAAAAATCATCTCCAAGAGGAAATCAATTTTTCGTGTGCACAACTATATACAGTGATTTCCCTTTTGAAATGACCCTTTGAAAGGAGGTCTAGGTGCCTGGGTCTGGGACCTTTCAAGTCTCACGATCCGGTTCATCATTTTCTCTTTATTCTTCATGATGCTATCTACTGATGCTTGTAGCTTGCTGATACTGGTGCACAGATCTGAAGCGGGCTCAGCATTGTGGACTGCTTTCTGCTTGACATCTATCTTCCCCCTTGGGTTGGAAAAAGGCTCAATCTTAGACGACAGAAGGTTCCTTTCAATCTTGGTTGCAATTTCTTGAGCTTCTTGAATGGACTGAGGATTTTTTTCTCTAAGAAGGTACCCCAATTGGCCATTGAAAGATCTAGTATAAAGATGTACAAGATAATCATCTTTCGGTTGATGGATTGGGGGAATTCGCTGGAGTGCAGCTTCAAATCTGGTATGAAACTCCCTTATTGATTCATTTTCACGTTTGGCAATCCCATATAACCGGGTAAGTAGCATGTTTGGGTCTTCTTTGATGCTCCACCTTTTGAGGAAAATTTCTTCAAGTTTATCCATGGTTTTAATGCTTCCAACAGGTAGGCTGAGATACCAACATCTTGCAACATCATAAAGTGTGGAGGAGAAAATCTTCATGACCAAGTCTTCAGCGTCATCAACAATGGGGTGAAGCTGAAAAAATGCCCATAAACTACTCATGTGTTCTTCAGCACCGATAGCATCAATGCCGGTAAACTTAGGCAACCACTTTTCATACTTGGGTGGCGTTTGCCTAGGGTAACCAGGTATGGCTGACATGTCTAAGGGATTAAACAAGTTAGATGACCATTGTCTTTGATTATTGATAGGGTTTGTAGTAGTGTAGGTTGTGGTAGACATGTTTAAAGGAAGTCTCTTTCCAAAAGTGACTTGACAACAGGTGAGTTAGCAGGAGGCTTCCTTCTGAAAGTTAGGGGAGGGTTATTATACCTCCTTATGGTTTGTGGATTCGCCAGATAGTTTCCCTGAAACTACCAAAGAATAGGGGGAAAAAGGTAGTGGAGTCGCCAGGTAAGCTTACAAGAAAGGCTTCTAAAGAAAGGCTTATCAAAGGTTTGTCGTTGAGGAATATAGACTCAGTGTTCCCCGACAACGGTGCCAAAATGTTATCGCACAGTTTGTAGGAAAGGTTTAGGTAGCTTGAGTCAAGGCTTCAAACTGGTGTAACAGGAGCTTCCCCACCCACTGTCACCTCGATGGGGAGCTCTTTCTATTTAGGGTGGCTAATCCCAAGGGAGACGTCCCTAGTAATCTGGGGTTCTGAAGGAGAAGGATCAAGGTTTAAGACTTCAAAGACTAAGGATAGGCTTCCCTTCACAAATTACTGCCAATATGATAGTCAAAAGGAAGAAGATATTCCACTGGATGGAACCTGTTTGCGAGACAAGACAAATAAAGCTAGAAGATGTGCTGCAGTGGTTAGTACTTCAAAGTATTAATGACTATCTTTAACATATATGAGCATTAATGAGAGTAATTATTGATGAAGTCAATGATTGCAATAAAATCTTATATTTTATGTCACTTCTTCAATAAACACACAAGAGATACTGGCATTCAGTGTGTAAAATCAAATCTTTGTGTCATCACAATGAAAAATATCACAAATCTGCTCATAAATATTGTTGTTGCTGCGTCAAACCTGCTAAAAGGTGACGTCAGCCCTATTTCAGCTAAACAAATAAGTGGACCTTTTGCTAACTAAACCAATGAAAATGTTCAACACTTAAATGTTTATCAAAGCCACAACCTTTGCATTTAAACAAGGGTTAAAAGGAAGCTTGACGTCATCAATAATGTTGCTGCTACAAAGGTGACGTCAGCCCTAATTCTAGGTTAGTTTGGGAGGCAAAGAGGTAAACGTTTGCAATTTTAACCAATGAAAATATTTAAAACCTCTATGGCTATCAAGGGATGACCTAGCCGCAAATTTTTAGAGCAAACAAGAGTTCAAAAGGCCAAGACGTCATCACCAAAACTAGGGTTGGTAGACGTTAGGGTTAGCAGGTTTTCACAATTGAGAAAGTTTGAAAGAGTTGTTTTAACACCAAAAGCTCAACGTTTTAGGATGGATTAGTGCCTTGGGGTAAATGGAGTCAAGGAGTAAGGCTAATGTCTTGGGAGAATCTAAATCTAAGGACGGGAGGGTTAGGCTTGATAGTGCTGCAATGGCAGGGCCACCAAATCAAAACCCTAAGGGGAGGAGGCTCATTCCGGTGTAGCTAAAGCTAGGCCTCATGCTCCTCCCTCTTTCCTTAGAACTCTTTGG
>JZKD02S1672738.1:643873-655710 GCA_000966675.3 Picea glauca
CACACACACACACACACACACACACACACACACACACACACACACACATATTTGAAAGCATAAGCCAATGTTTATAATAATGACTATATTGACATATATATATATACATATTCTCACTAAGTACACATGTGGTACATTTATTATGCCAATATCTATTACGTATAAACATATATCCCCATTAGAGTCATAACAATGGTACATAGTCATTGTGCCAAATCCTTTTCCTAGGAGTACAATGGTGAAGATCCACAAGTTATGTCACCAACAAGACCATGAACCATACTATTTTCTCTATTGCAGAAGAAAAATGGTTTTGTGGATATCTTAGGATATTTTATACTATGACTTTTGCAGAAAAAGTATAATTGCATTAAAGATTTCATAGATTTGTAGGCATTGAGAGAGAGGTTTGAGAAGAATGTCTTCACGATAGATTCATCTGCAAAAGGAAAACATGACCAGAATCAGGCCGAGAGAATCAAGAGTGCTAATTAGGTCCAATTGGAATTGGCATCCTCCACAATGATTTAATTGTAATGAAGTTGGACATGTTGTGTGGAATTTTCCAACCCCACAATACCCACACTATGGAAATTGTCAAAATATGGGGCATAACACTAAATATTTCCTAACTTGATTAAAAAGTGAGAATATAGAGATATGAGGCATCACATAGAAACTATTGTAAATTATGAGCCACAAACCCATAGACTTACTACAAAGGAAAGTGCATGTACACAAGTGAACATTGTGACTTGAGGGGGGGCTAACATTGGCACACATCTAGATGCATTGCTACCATGGAATATCAAAAGAGTTACTCCTAATGCCTTGGATTTTAATACAACCACTAATAAAAAATATATAAAGGATGATATTGAGGTGATATGGGAAGCCACACAAAATTGAGATTTGGGATAACCACCATTGTCTCGACTACAAAGCATGGTCACCATGCTGTGGAATTTGGAACTTTTGGAACTTTTGGAACTTTGTTTACTTGATAAATTCAAGGTATATCTATGAACCTTTCTTATAAGTATAGATGATAAGAGGTCCTCTTTGAGTTTGTGTGCTTTGATAGAACAAGATGTTGATATTATGGTAGTTGTGGGAGGTATTAACCTCCATATGTAACCTTTGAATATAATAGAATATTTTGAAAGAAAGAGAAACCATAAACATATGTGTGAAAAACCTAGAAGACATATCGACTCAACAAAATATATAATATTTAGGTATTATCCTCCAGGAAGACAAGTCGGCCTCACAAGAAAAAAATAAACAAAAATTATAATTACTAGAAAGTCATCGGCCCAGCCAAAAAAGTCACTGGATAGATTAATATAAATAAAGGACATCTTGGATAATTTGTTCACTCACTCTCACTAAAGAAACCAAAAACAATGCGCAAGTTTGGAGGAGGAGCAATAACAGTTGCAGTTGTATGGTTTTATCTTGTTCAATATTTCTAGTACTTTCTCTTGTGTGATACCCTTGGAGAAAGTGCGCTCTCTTGGTTATCTGTTGGTTCTAGTGTGGCTTCCTAGAATCATTGTTTCTGTCAAAGGTTAGGGTGCTCGGGGTGGCTTTGTGCCTATGGTTGGGTGACAATGGTGTAGCATTGTCTATGGTTAAACAAGCACATAAAAATTATTATAACATGTTATGGGCCCACACTACCTTCAGAACATTATAACTATTGGAAGGTATATCAGGAGTTCCTTGTCAAGCTCGTTGTAGCACCAGTTGTAGCTGCAACTAGGGTTTCTGATTTTGCAGCTGTAGCAAACCCTAAGACTAATTTCTTGGGCACTTTCAGTGAAGCATTGGACCTATTTTTTGGGTATTCTAGTGCACCCTCTGGCGCCCTCAGCCAACAAAAATGTCAAGGTTGAGTTTTTGGGTCAAATTCAAAGGTTTACTTTTGGTCAAAATTGATTTTTGTGCTCAAAGTTGAAATTTTAGGGTTCCTAGCTTGTTATAATCATTGAACCTTTTTTATTCAGTTTATAACCTCTTCTTGTCAATATGGTGTCAAGTTTCAGATTAGAAGACATGCTGAACGATACTACAAATTTTAGAGGTATGCACTTGTATATTCTTTTCAAGTTATATCATCTAGCAAAGCATGAGTGTGTTTGCAGAGGATGTACAAGAGACTTTGTCCAAGTAGCTAATTCAGTACATTTAGAGGAACAAGCACACCCTCCCTAGCAGTAAAGACTCCAGGTTTGATTATTTAAAAAAAATGACATGTCTCTAGCCATTATGGCATTATTATGATCTTATGATGCATATTGATCTATTAAAGCTATGATCATTATACTAACCCCTTAATACTAGATATACACTTGTTGATATCCTCTCTAGGATATATTCTTGTTCTTATGTAAATGCTTATTGTTTATAAGATGAAGTTGATCTCCTTTGGGAGGTGTTCTTGGTTACTGACCTAGACTCCAGGAAGGATATCTTCCATGGAGGATACCATGGATATTTTTTTGTTCTTGTTTCTTGTTTCAGGTAGGTCATAAGAGATAAATCTGAGAGGGATTCAGACTCAGAGGGAGTCAATGATCAATAAGAAGGAAACATATTTTTGTGACACTTTTCATAGTACAAAGGGGCATGCAATAGACATAACTGTGGTCTAAGGATTCTCTCAGATAGAGGGAGATGATTTTAGAGTTTGAGATGAAGGATCTTGACCAGATATATTGGGATTGGAAGCATGGCTGGCACTAGATGAGATCTTCAGTGAGGAGACTAAAGAGGTTTATCATGATGGACACAAAGTCCATGGCCACACCTATGACAACACATCTAAGGAAGTTGTGTGATAGGATAGGCATTTTCTTTGTAGAGAGCACCTTGTGCCAATATATGGTTGAGCCATGATTGTATTATTGGGTTACAACACAACATCCAGGTACCTATGTTGTGGTACAAATAGATATGATTGATCTCCGATGATAAAGTATGGCTGCCGGGATATACATTTTTTGGATTGGGAGTGCAGAAGACAGATTTAGAACCTGGGGTTCTACTTCAGCTTGGGATCGAGTAGGATTTCTATAAAATTGCAGGAATTCATCAAAGGCATGGTGTAGGAAGGAGCAATGAGGCTCCATAGCTTATCCACAGATGAGAAAATAGATTCCATTTTCACTAAGCCTCTGTCTGGGACAAGATTGGAAGGAATGTTAATGTTTCCCTGGAGGAGTATTGATGATTGCATCATAGTGCCAATATTCCAAGATTGATCAGACAGACTTGATCATGTGGGAATAGGCCCATATGTAATCTTTGACAGACTCAAGATTCGAGTTGTTTCTAGATGTCCTATGTGTGAATTGAAACGAGCCTTGAAAATCTCATGAGTAGGTGAGTAGTTAACTCACGAGTAGGTGAGTAGCGTTGATAAGCTTCAGGCTGACTCTATCTCCACAGAAACTGGGCCGTAGACCAAGGGATATAGTGGACATATAAATCCAGAGTAGATGTGCCTCGACGTAGTCTTCGATGGATTGAAGACTTGAGTTTCTTGAGGTGCAATTCCACGTGTCCGACAACATCGAGTTGAATGTATTCACAGATTAATCCTATGAGAGGATCATCATGAGGTGTTTGTGGCTCCGATGTGGTCATAATTCTTGTTGTGGGATAAGAACGACCCAAGGTTCTAGACACATGTGTCTGATAACATCGATCTAAATGCATTCACAAAGTGATCCTATGAGAGGATCAACTATCAGGTGAATGTGGCTCTGATGAGGTCATGATTCTTTTCATGGTATGATAATTACCTGAGGTGCTAGACACATGGTGGTGGAGATGGATCGTCAATATAGATAAATGAGGCTCATGGATATGGTGATATTTTCTATGATAGAAGAATACCAAGAAAAAGTACAACGATATGTTTTGATGCCAGATTGCTACCAGATGATGTTGATAGTGATGGTGATACTCATGATTTGATCTATGATGATGCTACCTGTAGAATGGTATACAAGACTATGTGAGTCTTTCCCATGCCATGTGAATATGGATGGATGTGTTTGATACCATTAATACCTCCCTAGATAAGAGGGATTTTTGATATTATGGTAGTTGCGGGAGGTATTAACCTCCATAAGTAGCCTTTGACTAGAATAGAATATTCCAGAAGCAAGAGAAACCCTAAAAAAATGTGTGAAAACCATAGAAGACATGTGGGATCAACATAATATATAATATTAAGGTATTATCCTCTAGGAATACAAGTCGGCCTCATAGGAAAAAGATAAACATAAAATATAGTTACCAGAAAGTCATGTCGGCCCAGCCATAAAATTCACTAGAAAGATTAATATAAATAGAGGATGTCTTGGCTCATTTTTTCACTCACTCTCACTCAGGAAACCGGAAACAATGCATAAGTTTGGAGGAGGAGTAACAATAACTGCAGTTGTATGATTTTATCTTGTTCAATATTTCTCGTACTTTCTCTTATGTGCTACCCTTGAAGAAAGTGTGTTCTCTTGGTTATCTGTTGGTTATGGTGTGGCTTCCTAGAATCATTTTTTATTTCAAAGGTTAAGGTGCTCGGGGGTGGCTTTGTAACTATGGTTGGGTGACAATGGTGTATCATTGTATATGGTTAAATGAGCACATCAACATTATTCTAACACAAGATTTAGTTATGTTGGTGGATGTGGAAGATAAAGCTATTTTTCATGTCAAGAAAAATAGGTTTGAGAGAGAGTTAAGGATGAATACAATCATTGATGGATATGAAGTGATAACATTGGGATTCAATGTGAATATATTACTGAAAAAATCTTGGGATTTAATGAGACAGATGAAGTTAGTTTACTCCCCCATCCAAATGTGCATGGAAAACTAGAAGGGATAAAAATCAAATTGGATAGAATCAAACTTATAGTAATTTTAAGTTAATTGAGATAGTGGATGATAAGGATTTCTATCTAGCATTGTTGGGAATAGAGTTGAACTTTTATAACAAATTTCACTTGAAGTAGTGTCATATGTCGTTGGAATTTGAGGGTAAACACATCATCAAAACCTTGGAACCTAAGTAGGGAGAAAGGTTTGTCTAACATGAAGAGGAATATTTTTTAAATGTTATTGATTAGTTATAAAACACGAACATAGGGTAGTGGGATGACAATATCAATCCAATGATGAATGGGGACTTGAGTTGGCACCACGTTTTATCTTTAGACACAATCTTGGAGGAAGAAATGAGTTGTTGACAATTCGAAGTATATGAACAATATGCTTGCAAATGCATAATGGTAAGATTAATAAAATGGATAGGAGCCTATAATGAATATAAAATATATAAATAAACTTTACGCACTAATTAATAAATAATATTAATATTAATAAACTAAGGGACATAACTGTTCACTTTCATTACTAGTCAATGCATATAAGTATACAATCACAGGGCTCATTGTATCAATCTATCTCTTACATTCATCTACCGATTGTATATATTAGTCATCTTATATGGATTCAAAACTGTTTTTCATTTCGATGTTGGATATTCTTGTGAATATGAACTATTTTTCATTAGATTGGTATTAGAGCCCCTTCCAAGGCACTTATACTCATTTCTAGACTTTGGCCATACATAGTTACCATGGTTGTACTTAAGCATAAACTAACCTTTGACCATTTTAAGTTTAGAATTCCATTGAAGAAAAATCTTATAGAAGCAAGGTAGAAAATTCAAAAGCAATAGGCTGAACTTGTGTATTATTTTATATAGAATCAATAGAATATAGCTCATAAAATTATCAAGAATTGGTGTATCAGTCTCTGTGGAATCATTAGTCTCCTTCACTATAACCGTGCTCCTCAATCACACACAATAAATTCATTTCGACATATTCTAATTAGTGAAACAACACAAAATTGTTTATCATGACATTTGTGATTATGCTTGATTGTCTATATTATGATTGCAAGTGAAAGTCATAGTTCATATAAAATCCACAAATCATATAGAGCTACTAGTTAAGAAAACACTCCAATTAGAAATCCACAAGAACACTGGGGCATTGTGAAAAACACCAACATAAGCATAAAATTTAATTTTCCCGATTGAAACTAGAGGGCCATGCATTAACCTAGTGGGAAATCCATATGGAGACACTTAGGCATCCACTAGAAACTAAGTGGGAGGATTTTAAAACCCTCATCAAGTCTCAGTTCTACTCTATTGGGTATGTAGAGGACTAATGGATACATTAGCATTGCTTTAAGGAAAGGCAAGGGCATAATTTGCAAGATTACACCATTTAATTCCCAATAACCCATATGTACTCTTCAAGTATCTAGGGGGTATACACAACCATTTGTGAAAGCAAGTGATGATATTCAAATATAGAACCATTAATGAGGCCTATGTGCAAGCACAATACTTGGAGAACATAGTCCATAAGAAAGGGCATCCAAGTGGTTCTAAACATAAATACCATGAAGATGATTCAAAGGAGCTGTTAGCACTGAGAGTCACCCTCAGATTGCATGATGATAAGCCCAGTACCCATCAAAATGTTTGTGAGGGTAGGTTTCTGAGTGGAGGTCAAATGGACAAAATTGAGAACAAGAATGTTTTAACACAGAAACTAGACAAGAAATGCATAGGGAAATGAGGTCCTCATTAAATTCAGTCAGTAGTTTAAGGTTAAAGGTGAGCAGAGGGAAGAATTAGTGAGAAATGTGGACAAGTATTCCATGAGCATCTGACTTTCATAAAACTTGGTGAAGAAAAAATCAGGCGCAAGAGCACTCTTGAACTTAAGTTTCAGACACTGAAATATATCATAGTTGCATAATAATCAAACCTCCATTACCATGAAACTACAACAAATCGGCTTGATCCTCCATGCCCGAGAATTTCAGCATAAGGGGAAATATGATAACAAAGAAACTGACTAAAACTGGTCACAACAATACTGTAATCAAACCTACATTACAATACAACCACAACCCTAGTCTGGATCCTCCATGCACGAGTGTTTCAACACATTTTAAACAAAGAGGTGAAAGAAGATGACTTCTATTAATGCGAAAGTATCAAATATTATACATAACCAGAGAACAACTCTGGTATCAAAGTATTACAAAATAGGGAGCTATGATCAACCAGTTGACCGTCTTAACAAAATCTTGAACTGATCTATTTATAATCGAATCAGTTCACAACTTCCAGGAGTGTGACTTGGCCATCCCATTAAATCTTTACATCTATGCATCCTTCTGTCAAACTATGCATGTATCCTTTTGTCAGACACAAGCTCAGATTGGCATGTATTTGCAGGAAAAAACCATCCATCATGGTACCTTGGGCTGATAGTTTTGTCTCCACATCCAGGCCCTTCATGCCTTCTATTTATGGAGTGAGTTGAGGTTTCAACCACCAGTCCTTCTTTTATTAATTGATCTTTCATTGGGATCAAGATGAGGATTAATGTTGAGGGGGATGTCACGTGCTACTCTCAGACTTGATGCTATATAAGCACATGATTGCAGGGTTGTCAAGGGTGGTTTGGATCCACACCACTTTTGAGCCCACAATTCACCACTTTTCTCCATGTAGCACTTTCGCTATACCACGGTTTCGATTGCGAGAACGCTCAAGTATTTTAATGCTCGAGAAAGTAGTGTACCCAAAATGAAGAGTGGCCATTGATCTAGTCATGGTCTGTGATCTGAGCGCCTTTGCTACTTTAGCGCCCCTGCTAAATTTATATCCATATGCCATATTATAACTCCCCTATATGATTTAATGACGACAAAAATTTCTTAGAGATCAGGATCTTTGAACGCAGATCATGATATCTCTCGAAGTGACTTTCTCCTGGAGTGATGTGGCAGTCTCTCGTCACTTCGACACTTCAGAATTCGGGTTGATTTGAATGAAAAATGTATACAACTCCCAAGTTTTCGAACCTACAAAGTGATTAGTGGGTGATTATCACTAATCAAACCTGGATTAAGCCACTTTTATCATTTAAATATTTTGGGACTTTGGGGCTCCGAGATTCAAAGAATTGTGCTTTCTCTGGATGGAAAACTCTAGGAGTGATGCTCTCCCAGAGATGACATGGTGAACTGACCTCACTGTGTTGATGTGTCACGGAAAGGAGGGTGACACACGTCACTTGGAAACAAGCGGATAATATGCCCAAAGGTGCCTGGATTGAGTGCCACGTGTCAGCACCAGATGGATATGTGTAGAAATAACTGAAACTCTGCAGTATAAACACTTTGAGAATTTGAAAACAAGGAGGGAGAGAGAATGTCAATGCTCTGGATTCTGAAGCATATATGAGATGCTATATATGGGAGCACACGCAACAGGGATCCATGCACTCTGCGGGAAAAAAATTTCGGAGAAAACTGAGAGGAGAAGTCTGAAAACTCTCGAAACCCGAAATCCAAAGTAAATTGTGCCTGTCCATTGGAGGAGGAGACATGGTTCTTGATCTTTAATTCTGGTTCTACACCTCGCGCAAATTTATAATTTTGAATGCCCAAGGGTCGTTAATTTGAACTTCACAGAGGAACTCCGCTGTTGAAAAATGAACCTACCTATTTTTTTGTTTCGATCCCATAATAGACCACTTTGAGTGCTACGCTTTGTTCTCATGGATACTTCCTTTGTAAACAAGGACTTGGATGACTTACTGTGGTCACAGGCAACAAAATGACCAGTAATTCGAGACCAAAAAATGATGAGTGATTGCCCTTCTTTGAGAAAAACAGAAAATTTTTGGGTCGGGACTTGGTCAGGCAAGACACCAAGGGAAACCAGTTCGTCAATAAAGGGATAAAATGACTTTATCAGTCAGAGAGAAAGATTCTAAGACTTTTTGGTGTGGAAGAGAGAGAGAGAGAGAGAGGAGGCAAGGGTACATAATTAGGTCTTAATAACAAACACATACACCCTTGACAACTTCATGTGATAACATTGGCTCCACAGGGGATGACATGCTCCCTGTGAGTTGTCAAGAATGCGTAGTTTAAGTTCCTTAGATTTTGGGTCATGGAGTCTCTTATTCAAACTAAAAAGGAAGTGGTAATTACAATGTTGGAAATCCGATCATGGATTAAACAAAAATACTTTTTCAGAAAGTGCCCATTGAATGGGCCACCAAAAACTTCAGAATCTTCCAAGTTCTGCAACTTATAAGTGTTGTTTGAAAATACCTCAGAAATCTTGAAGGGACCAATACATAAGGCTTCAAATTTACCATGTTTTCCTTTGTCTTTCTTGGGGGCATCCCACTTGAGCACCAGATCCCCCAGCTGAAATTTTTCCTTGCTTTCCCTCTTGTTAAAGGCTCGTTTTATTTTCTACTGATGATCATGCACTTTATCAAGCAACTACTCCATGGTCTGTTGTACTTCTACCAACTGTTGTATCCTCCTGACCATATAATCAGGTTCTCCTTGGTAGTCCTAGAGTAAATTTTCCATAGGAAAGGCGAGTTGAGTGGGAAAAATAGCCTCAACCCCATACAGAAGATGAAAAGAGGAAATTCCAAGTGACCTTTTGGTTGTAATCCTGTCGGCCCATACTGCAAATTTCAGCTTTGAGTCCCATGCTTTCTTGTTGTCTTCTAACAATTTCTTGATGATCTTTATGAGGCTCTTGTTAGAGGAATCTGCTAAACCATTTCCTTGGGGGTAGTAGGGATTAGAATGGATTAATGTAATCCCATAATGCTTACAAAAATTGATTAATGGTTCAGCTTTGAAGGAGGCAGCATTGTCAGTAACAATCCTTCTTGTCCAGCCAAATCTAGACATGATATCTTCAAGGAAGATAATGATTACCTTGTGGGAGACACTCTTTGTAGGGATGGATTCTATCCATTTGGTGAAATAATCAGTGGCAGTCAAATTTCACCTGTGCTGACCACTTTAGGCTGGATGAATTTCTCCGATGAAGTCAAGACCCCACTGTTGAAAAGGTCTAGAAACCACCATAGGTTTCAAAGGAAAAGATTTAAGTTGTTGCTTTCCAGAAACATTTTGGCATTTGACACAAACTCTAATATTTGCACAAACATTAGCAAAAGGGATGGGCCAAAAATACCCAACTCTGAGGATCTTATAAGCTGTGGTACTCCATAAATGATGTCCCCCACATAAGCTATCATGAAAATCAGTTATAGATTTTTGGGCCTCCTTTGGGTTTAGACATATTAATATGACTCCCAAAGGATCCTTCCAGTACAAAACCTGATCAATGAGACCAAGGATGATTTTAGGGGCTAAATTTCTCTCATGGGCTAATTTTCCATGGTTTTTCCAAAAAAGAGATTCTTTATTTTAAAAATTATTCGCCCAAATTCTATAGGATAAAATTATTTTCCCTTAAAAATCGCCAAAATGTTATGAAAACTATATAAAATCCTTAGAAACTGGAATATGTTTACAAAAATATAGCCAAACATTTATAGTTTGCATATGAAGGATTAGTAAGATTCGCCAAAGTTTCTAAATTTTAAAATAAATTTGCATCCTTAAAATCATCCCTGAATGAGACAATATTTGATTGCCTTGAGTTTCAAATCTCTCGCTTTGCTCTTGTCCAAACCACCAGGAGGCCACAACTTCTGTAGAAAATAAATGATGTCCTTGTACCAGGTAAATGATGTCCTTGTACCAAATTGAGGCTGACATGAGGATCTTTATCAACAATCTTAGCTTGCTGATTTTATGAGTTTATGTTTATGAAATTAACCCCTAGATCCTTGCAGTTTGATTCAGCCAACAGCTTGGTCAAACCTTGGCCTTTCACCAATCTAGTTGGCTTTATTTCAAGTTCAAATTCCATAATTTTAGCAATCCATTTGCTTCTCTTCCCATCTATTTCAGGCTGGAACAATATATCTTTCACTGAGGCTGAAGGGACATATGCAACAATATTTGAATGTAGAACGTATACTCTGAAATCCTTGAGGGATTTGACCAAATCATATGCCTACTTCTCCATGATATCATACCTCATTTTTGCATCCCTTAATGCTTTTCTAAAAAAAGAAATAGGCTGCTCCAATCCTTTTGTATTTTTCTGTAGCAGAACAACAACCAATGTGTCAAATGACGCAAAGGAAAATATCAAAAATTCCTTAGAATAATCAGGGCTAATGAGCACATGTGCTTCTATCAAGGCCTTTTTGATATGAACAAAATAATCCCTAGACTCAACATTCCATTTCACCTCATTTCCCTTTCTAAGCATGGTTGTAATGTACTTAACCAACTCAACAAAATTAGAAATGAATCTTCTAAAAAAATTGATTTTACCCAAGAAAGATTGGACATCTTTCTTATATCTGGGAAAAGACAAGGCCTGGATGACCTCCACTCTACTTGGATCAATTTTTACCCCTTCTTCCGACACAATATGCCCCAATAATTTACCCTCCTTCATAGAAAACATAGATTTCTTAGGATTGAGGGAGATACCAAACCTTCTGCACTTCAGGAAGACCTTCTTCAAATGATGACAATGTTCTTGGTCAAACTTTGAGAACACTATAATGTCATCCAAATATATGACTACAAATTTGTCTTTCTCCCCAATGAAGGCGATGTCCATGGCTCATTGAAAGGTTGCTCCTGTTGGATTACTGAGAGGCTGGGTGAATCAGTAATAGCATAATTATAATCCAAGTGTTATATCAATGTAGAATTATTATCCAATAATGAGTAATAAGAAATGAACAATCACACACATACACAGTACACCAGTGTTTTACATGGAAACCCAAATCGGGAGAAAACCACATAATTCTTTTTCT
>JZKD02S1672738.1:658202-713002 GCA_000966675.3 Picea glauca
TTGAAATCGTGCCACCTATCGAGCTGCCTACATTACATCTGGTCTGGATGCTGTCACATATAGTAGGCTGCCAATCATTGACCTGTATTGTCTTTGATTTGTAGACTTCAAATCATCATCTTTTCTCAACTTGCAACTGGTTTGCATGGGATTGATAACTGGTTTGAAATCTTCAATTATGAACCTCTTTAGCATTTCTCTGATATACTTGGTTTGAGAAATAAAGATTCCTTAGTTGCTTTGATGTATCCGAAGTCCCAAAAACAAGGATAGTTCTCCAAGTAACGACATTTCAAATTGATTCTGCATATCTTTTGCAAATTTCTATTTTAACTTGTCATCATCACTACCAAAAATAATATCATCAACATAAAATTCAATTAATAAAATTTTACCTTCACTTACCTTGATGTAGAGGTTGTTGTTTGCACTTCCTTTTATGAACCCTGCCTGCTGCAGATACTTATCCAGTCTAGAGTACCAAGCTCTAGGAGCCTATTTTAGACCATACAAGACCTTCTTTAATTTACACACATAATCTGTGTTCTCTGACAACTAAAATCCTTCTGGTTGTTCAATGTAGACTTCTTCTTCAAGTTCCCCATTCATAAAAGATGATTTTACGTCCATTTGATACATTTTAATATTTTTGGAGCATGCATAAGCTAAAAGAAAACAGATTGCTTCGATTCTGGCAACTGGGGCATATCTCCGACTGCTTCTCTTTTCCTGACTTTGACAAGGTTATCAAATTGTATGTGGCCCATTCTTCTGTGCCATATCCAACTTTCATCTTCCTTTCCTAGACAACACTTTCCATTTCCAATTTCACTTAACACATATATGTTGCTTGAAGTTCTTACAACTGTAGCGACCAATTTCCCTGAACCTTCTTTTCTTATCTCACACTTTTGTGAATTGAAAGTAACTTTATGACCTTAGTCACACATTTGACTCACACTTAGAAGATTATGTTTCATATCTTCTACCAGTAGAACATTTTCTTCATTTTCATTCTTGTTCCCAATTTAGACTGTGCCTTTTCCAATAATTTTGGATGAATCATCATTTCTGAAGGAGACTTATCCATGTCTTTCCTTTCGTAATGTAATAAACTTGTCTCTATCACCTGTCATGTGTTTTGAACATCCACTTTCAACATACCAACCACATTTCTTCTTCTTAGCTATTAGATAAATTGTGCATTCTTCATTTCTATATTGATCTTGCTTTCTTATCCATGTCATTTTCTGATGTTCCTCTCTATGAATGTTGTTATTATTTTGAAGTTCTTTAGGAAGGACTGTCATTCTACAATCTTTGGCCACATGTCCAAAATTGTTACATTTGTAACATTCCACTTCAGTTCTCAAATATTCAAACCTGTTGTAACTTCTTCTCTTTGTTTCACTAGGTCTTCTTGAATAACTCCTTTGTGTATGACTCTCTCTTACACATCAAATTTACTCACTTCGATAGTGTCGCAAGTGTCATCATTACAAGTGTTGTAAGTGTCGCATCTTGTCCGCAAGTATCGCATCTTGAACACAAGTGTCACAAGTGTCACATACATCTTACTTCCATCTTTCCTATGTCATGTCTCTAACAACATCACAAGGACACTTAAGACACCTCAAAGACTAGTTTTGAAGAAGATAAATTAGTTGACAAGGAGTACAAGCCTTTTTCCACTGGAAAAACCACTCAAAAATGGATTTTGGAGGGAAATTCTCCCCTACCCACTGCTAGGGAGTGCTAGCGCTCCCTGGGCCTCTTTGGGGGAGCGGTCAAACACTCTGTGTACCCTTTTGGGGGAGCGCTACCTTTTATGAGAAAATTTTTGGTTTGTTGAGCTAAAACAGGGAAGAATCCCCTCAATTTCTGAAGGTGGTTGGATTCGAATAGAAGGTCAAAGAATACTCTTAGGGAATATCCTCAAATGAAGGAGAGAAATCATCAACTTATCCCAAATATATCTCAAGTGGTTGGACCTCTCCAAGGTTATATAAGTAGGCCTCCTCATGGTGAAAGGAGAGGTGGAGACTAGAGATTGATACCAAACTTATGATCCTATAAGTGGTATTGACAAAAAAGATTGGAGATGTGAAACTTATGATCTCATAAGTGAGATGTCATCAAAGCAATCAGTGTAGATTACTTGAGCAAAGGGGTTGGACAAGGAGAGCTGGAAGAAGTTGTTGCACCTTCATCAAAGGATTGTAAGTATTTTTTCTTGTTCTCATTAATAATCAATGCTTGGCCTGTTTCTTTCAAATTTATGTTCATTCCACATGAAATTTTCTACAGTATATGGATCTATATTTGAGCTAATCTTAGTAGAGTAGGAAGTCCATTGTATCTTTTTTTGTTCTATAGGACCTATCAGGGAGCTCGTGATCGAAGCTCAGCCTAGACTTTGCAAGGACAAATGTCGTTAATAAGGTACATATTTTTCTTCTTCTCCTTCATATATTAGCTTGAGTAGACCTAAAAGGATGTCAGTGTCCATGTTAAGAACTTTTTTGTCTTGGCCTTAGGAGTCTATACACCAAGAGGGAATCCACTTGTCCACAAGAGGATTCACCTGTAACAGAAATTGGTGACTCCACCGGGGGGGAGCTATGATTTTTTTTTTCATTCCTAGATCTTGTTTTGGCCCTTTTACCACTCATTTTACCTTCTCCATACTGTCTTTGATTCTTATATTTGTTTGATTTCCTCTTTATTTCTTCATGATCACCCTGATTTGCTGAGCTTGCTTGATGTTTTGAGTTTCTGGGCATTTTTCTGAACTTTTGAAGCAGAGTGCTCCCCTACCCTTGCTATCAGAGTGTTAACACTCCCTGGTGGTCTTACACAGAGTGTTGGAACGCTCTGGTGCCCCTTGAACAAGAGCGCTACCCCCTTTTCTGTGAAAAATTCTCTAGGTTTTCAATTTTTGGGTTCAGTTTTTGTTTTTTGCACTTGCTTAGAGTCTCATACTCTCAGTTTATCTTGGTATTGGCCTTAAACACCATGTTTTCTAAGAATTGATCCTCTTTGGTTTGGGAAATTGACATTTTCTTTCCTTGCCTTGAAATCACTCTTTGTCTTTGCTGACCTAGAGTTAACTTGTTGTTTTATCCTCATTTATATGACTCAGTGGAAGATTTTGTGAGGAAATCCAAAGGTATGTGAACTTTTCATTTGATATTTGAGGTCAGTTTTCCAACATTTCTCTTTTGTTTGAGGTTTTTGGTTCTTTTTTGCAAATTTGGTTATCTTTGTCTTTCTTGTTTATTCACGATGAGAGTGTATTTTTGTTTGTGTGAGGTTTGCTTCTGATTGTTTAATCCCGAAGTCTGACTAACATTAGAAGTTTCACATCTGATTATTATTCACATATAAGCAAAAGGACATATTTTAGTGATTGGTTTGGATATTATAAGGCATTTCTGAAACTTTTTAGCATTACATTGGATTTGATTGAGAAACAATTGTATGAGGATGTTGCATCTCAGTGTTTGATAATGAAAATAACTTTCTCTCTTTCCCTTAAATAGGCATTCATCGAAAGAAAATATTGCTTATCATTTTCTGATGCATTTTTTGGGAATTGAGTCATAATACCATCAGTTTCATTGTCATACACCCTTTGAGTAAAGAACAGCTACAAAATGAACGTTAATTAAAAATTATCTAGAACATTTGTTTTTAGGATATTCCACCAACATTAGACTAGGATTAGCACTTTGGATTAGGCTGTGAGTACAACTCTCCAAAGTTTTTCAAAAGAAACATTAGCATCTTGCGATAGGGAGAGAAAATCCAATTGTCGTATAGGCTTTCTGGGATCCCCCTCTCACACAGGGGTTACGCACGAGGTCGCATTTGGGAGAATTACAGAGATTATCCCTCCATGGTTCAATTGTTTGTAGTGGTTGGATCGTATATTGGGGGTCACTTGAAGGTATACCCATGATTATGTGTGGGAGCCTCTCGAGTTGATTTCAAACTTGTTATCCTGCCCATATGTTCGTATTAGATTGTCGATTGTACCCGCCCAAGGGCTGACTACGAGTTGGTGTCCTTATTTTCCATAATATTTAGGTACTTACACAAGGTGACAGTGAAGGGAAGTCTCACTATACCTGGAACAAACATTGGTCAAACTCATTTGGGCTCCTTGGAGGGTAAATCCACAATTACTGTGTGGAAGCTTGCACCAAGGAGAAAGTACGTTAAGTAGGTCTCCATTGTAATTGTTCCACCATATCCTAGCCCCTTCTTGACTTGATCATGCAACGTTGGATTTCATCACCAACTAGTACGATCATCGAGAAAAGTTTTGTTTGCTTGGTTTTGATTCCTAGATTTTATTAGCGTATGTTGTTTCTTTTCATTAGTTGGCCCTAGATTTTCAGCGTGTACTATTATTCTCCAAAATTGAGCCTGTAGATGATAAAGGTCTTCGTCGATCGTGTAGGATGCAAGGGATACCTCTGGAAGGCTACCAGCCCTTACCTCCTAACCCTCCAGAAGACAACTACCGTGGAGAGGTAGAAAATCAATCTGACGCTGGGAGTGCTGTTACTCCTCTGTTAGACAATCAAGAAGGCGCTTTGGTTACAATTGAGAATCCCACTCCTCGCACTACATCTGTGACAACAACCTCTCTTGAACCACTTTTTATTCATTTAGACTCCATTGGGAACGTTATAGACGAAGAGGTCCCAAAGTTACCTGAGAGAGAATTTACCGAAACATATATGGGATCCACAGAACCAATCTTTGGTGATGAGTATAGGACTCTTGTTTGTCCTACCACTAAAGTATATACAAATCCCACACCTGCTCGTTCTGTATGGAGTAATTTATCAGGACATGATCTCTATGAGCATTTTGAATCCATTCAACAACCCTTTCCTCCTCATGAAACTCCTATTGAAACAGGACTGTCCGGTCAAACTATGAATCACCCCATCGATCAAGTCATTAACCATACTATTACATCAGAACAAGTCCATCCTAATGCCGGACTCATCACCTCTACTCATTCCCAAGGCACTTCGATCCCTACCCCCACTTTTACAAACTTTCACTCTACAGCTCCACATGTTTCACACGATCTTGCTGGGACATCTTTGCACCAGAGAATGTAGACCCTTGCCAGCCAAATACAACCGATTGGAGGGAAACCACCATGTAGCGGACCTATCCCTCCTAAAATACCACCATCCTATGGTGGGCTTACCCCTCCCGGGGGACAACCCGTTTTTCATGTTCTTCCCATAGGGAAACCTCCCTTTGCAAGTCATACCCCGGTCGTTAATCCACCGTTGGCAGGGGGGAAACCTTCGTTTGCTAGAAAACCTTCACAATCCTGGGGAGTATCTTTGGGAGGCACTCATATCATAACCCCATGTTGGGGGGCACTCATATCATAAACCAAAAGGAGGAGTATTAAATCCCGTTCCTTTCGAACCATCTTATGGACAACCTTATCCGGGCGTCCCAAACACCACCTGGAGTCCTCAAGGACAACAACCTTATCCTTCCCAAGGGTCTAATGTTTATCCTTCCCCCAATGTGTATCCACCTCTGGGATCTATTTCTTACCCTCCTCAAGGGAAACATGTTTATCCTCCTTATGGGAAAGAAAATCACCCAGCTTATAATGCTCAGAACCCACCGGGTTATGCAAATGTTTCTCAGCCATCATCGAATCCTGCTTATCCTGTTCAGTAACAACCGTATGTAGGAGGACCTACTGGTTACAATTATCCACCTAACCCAGTTTATGATCCTACTGGTGTTCCTATGCCACACCAGTATCATCCGCAAGTTAACCAACAACTACCTTTCCTTGTGACTCTGGATCTCCCAGATTTGTCTCGGTTAACCAATGATCCTATTTTTCATTCACCGGTTTGGCCAGTTATTCCAACTAAACTTCCTTTTGATATTCCAAAATTTGACGGAAAACCTGGAGAAGATCCAAATAACCATGTGATGACTTTCCATTTGTGGTGTTTATCAAACTCCCTCATGGATGATTCTATACGTTTGCATCTTTTCCAGCGAACACTTACGGGCTCTGCAGCAAAGTGGTATATTGAACTACCACGTGCTTATTTTCATGATTTCAACTCCCTTGCCATATCTTTCCTCACGCACTTTCAACTGCCTATTTTCTATGAGACGGGTACTGAACTCTTGACCTCCCTTCATCAAACTGACTCTGTTCATATCTCTGACCATATTCATGAGTGGAGACGACGACGAAGGATGATCAAAGAAATCATTCCTGACCTATTATTGGTAGAGTGTTTTACTAAATCACTTTTACCCCCGATCGCTTGTGTTGTCGCTATGGGTGGTGCAGTCACCGAGGAAAAAACCATTGCTTGGACTCAACACTTTGATTTTTTTTATTCACAATCTGGTAGTTTGTATGAGATGCTTCCGAATGCTACTCGAGATAATACCGATCCATCCAAACCGTCATCCTCATATCATGCGTATGATGTTATCGATTCTGTCAAAACTCAATCTACTTCCCAATTGGCTGCACTCTCCTCTACCTCCCCCCAAACTCAGATCTCTGAGGTGAATGCAGTTCAATCTGCCCCTTCACAATAATCTGGTTGTAATAAAAAGGCAAAAAATAAATAAAAAAATACTAATAACAATGAACAACCAAAAAATCAATCTCAAACACCTGCTACCGAAAAGCAACCACAACATAAACTAAAATTCCCATGTATCATTTGTAGTGACGATCACTACACTCGAAACTATCCACATCACAATGAAGTGGCCAAACTTTTCCAAGGAAATTCACAACCCGCTGTGCTTACCCAACCTTTTCCACAACAACGATCCATGGTTTCTCAAACCCCCTCTCCTAGGGGTAGTTCTATCCATCCTCATGATGAGGCCTCGACAAGTGCACATACTTATATGTTTAATGGGATTAATTTGACCACTCTCTCTAAGACGTATGACACATCAGTTAAACCTAACAAAGGAAAAATAACTAATGGTACCGATGCTTTACCAGATCCATCACCGTCCTCTGTTAGCCCTCCATCAGTTAATATTTCATATGGACCACTTCATATTGAGAAACCTAAGTTTGACTCTATCTTATGCCCTCCTAAGAGAACTATCCGTAAATCTACTTTTAATCCTAGTTCACGTGCCGCCTAGAACTACAACATTGTTGAAGATTTGGCTCAAGCACCATGTGCTATGTCTGCATTAGAAGTTCTACAACACTGCCTTAGTAAACATAGAATTCTCTTGGATGCTATTGGCACTGTTGATCCTGAGTCCTCCAACCATATCATTTTTAACCTGGACAATTATACATCTAGATTCTCCCACCAACTTGCTTTCCAAATTGATGTTGTTGTTCACAATCAACAAATTCACCGAACCATATTGGATGAGGGAGCCTCTATTTGTGTCATGTCTTTAGCATGTTGGAAAATTTTTAAATCACCCGCACTTAACAAATCCTCGACGATGTTACGCGCATTCAATGGGTGAGGTTTTCATCCCCATGGGATTTTACAGTCCCTGCCTGTCTAGTTGGGCGGAAAAATCGTCACTGTTGATGTCGAGGTGGTCGATGATCCCCTCAATTACAACTTATTACTCAGAAGAATTTTCTTTTATGCTATGACTGTCATTGCCTCGTCGGTGTTTCAATGTGTACAATTCCCTCATTAGGGAAAAATTGTCACTATCAATCATTTATATTTCTGTACACCCGATGCTCGCGCTCCCGCTACCAACAATATTCCATTCTTGGGTGATCACAAGATCACATATGAAAGCATTGGTGTTGAATTGTTGAAATATTCTAGCCTTATGGGTACCTTCCCTACACCACTTCCACTGACTACACATCATATTGCCATCGTTGATATGATTTTGACCATGACTTATCAATCTTTGGAATCATCTGACCCTTGGATTGTACCTAGTACCTTGGAATTCGATACGCTAGGTGACACCATGCCACTTAGTCCAGCCGAAACCTCATACGTTTCTACCCAACCCACCTCTCCCTCTTCGGATGACCAACATCTATTGGCACCCGATAGTTACTTGATGCCATCATGGTTAAATTCCTTGTCATCTTCATTCAACTACATTTCCCCAATTTTTCCTTCTGATGAATCTATTAGGGAAATGTTGAGCATCGACGAGCTACCTTGGGATGATAACCATTATCGACCTTCTTTTCTTCCCCCTCATGAAAAAATTTGGGGAAATATACACTCTATCTTCCCTCCTGATGTTGATTTTTCGTTGTCTCCCATGACTTAAACTTCCGATGATTTGGATCTGGTAGTTGACATGGTGAAATCTTCAGTAGGGATATTGGAGATTGATCTCCTTACCCCTATCATGACCCTCAACATGTGTTCCTTCCAGAATGATCTTCTTCCATCCAATGAAGATCTCTTGGAAGCCATGACTGAGTTTTGTCCCTTGACATGGTATCATTCCACAACATTATTCTCTTGGAAGCCATGATCACATAGAGTCTATGAGCATAGTTTCTCTTCTCTGTGGCAAGCTCGTTAAAAAATGAAACAAAATATTTGAGCATAGTTTTCCTCTATGTAGCAAGCTCGTTAAAAAATGAAACAAAAATCTGAGAATTGAACCTGGAGCCCTGAGCATAGTTCTTTTCCTATGTCAAGCTCATTAAAAAATGAAACAATCACCTCTCTTGAACCTTCTTTTCATCCACCCTTATCCTTTTTCTCCATCTCATAGAGAAATTTGTGACAACCTCAAAGTCGGTGAATGAATTGAAGCTTGGAGGGCATGTCTCCGGCCTTTGATGACCATTCTGGAGTTAACCACTAGCTTTCAAGCTGGGGGCATACCGAGCTTAATCTTTGTTCTTTATCGTGCTCGAAAAAACATGAGAATGTAACTGAGTAGAGTTTTATCACTTTTTCGGACTCGCATGGATATATGAAAAAGGAACCCCTTGGAGTCATCTTTAAGCTCTTTTTAGACTCTCTAAACATGAAAAGATTGTCGAGTGATCTTGCTTCCTTTCCCACTCATTAAAAGGTTTGAAAGGGCGTCTTTCTAGTGATAATTTATCTCTTTTTCGGCCTCATGAGACTAACATTACGAAAAGGACAACATTGGAGTCATCTTTAAGTTCTTTTCAGACTCTCTAAATATGAAAAATCACCAAGTTTACCTTCTCTGGACTCATTAAACAATCATACATTGAAGGGCCCATATGGGACCGAACCCTTACTTCTTCCAGTTCGCTAAACAAAGGAAGAGGGACTTACCGAAGGTGAGTCATATCGAGCATGCATTACCCTCCTTGAGCTCATTAAATTAAAAAGAGGTACTCGTCTATCTGGATGGGGGAAAAATTGAAAGAAGCAAGCCATGCAGTTTTTTGAGAACACTACCAGTAACTCTTACGGTCTCTCTTGAACATGACACTTTGTCTTTGCACACATTTAATCCACTGAACCTCTGCATTGAGCCAATCCTTTAAGTTTATTTTACTCCTTTGGGTCACCTGATGAAAGTCACAACATCCACTGCATTATCAAGTTTTGGTCCATGTCACGTTTCTGCCAATGTGCCTCAGTGTTCAAGGGAAGTATCTGACTCGAGAGTCAGCCATCAAAAATATCTTGTTTCAATACCCATTTCATTCCATGTTCATTTGATCTACCAATTACATCTCTTTGTCAGTTTTGTTTCATTGATGGGGGATACATCAAGGCCCTCCTTTGATGAGTCTATTCCCGTCGACTTCAACACCTTATCCAGGAACTAGACTTAGAAACCAGTTAGTACCTTGGGACCTTCATGCCTCAATGACAAGCCTCCTTGTGTCCGACAGTGGGTTTACATCATTGAACTCTTATCGGATGATTCCATGGATGTTCAACTTCAACTCATCTATTCACATTCATTGGAATGTACTAGAGTACCTTGGGAATCATTGGCATCAATGGTGATCTCCCTCGTGCTTATTAACGGTTTACCTCATTGAACGGTAATCAAGTGGTTTCTACCATGTTCGACATAAAGACATCTATTCACATGGTTATATTCGTACTACATCGGGATCGGTAAGAAGACCCTGTGTTGATTTTTCACTCTTATGTATACTTTTCCCAGGTTGCGAAGGAGTTCTTTTGAACTATGACACATATATTGTTACATAGATCCACTTTGTATTGGTCATGGAGATGTCTTGTTATATCGTATATCCACTGTGTATTCTTCATTTCTACAATCAGTTCATGTCATAGAGTATATATCCACATTGTATCTTCAGTGGCTATACCTTTTATCAATATAATTATGGATCTGCAGTGTATTTTATGGCAGCCATACCTAAAAAGTCTTTATCACTCAAGCATAGGTATGCCTACCTTGGTTTTGAAACATGTCATAATATTTGTTTGATGGTTGTGTGCAGCTTTTTCCAGCCTCTCTACATCCATACCCTTTCTCAAAAAATTCTACAAAGTACTTCGGTCATCATTGTCTTCTAACTTCGCACTTTGGGGGGCAATATGTTATACATCAAAATTACTCATTTCGATAGTGTCGCAAATGTCGTCATTACAAGTGTTGTAAATGTCACATATTGTCCACAAGTGTTGCATCTTGACCAAAAGTGTCGCAAGTGTCACAAAAATCATACTTCCATCTTGCCTATGTCGTGCCTCTAACAACATCACAAGGACACTTAAGACACCTCAAAGACTAGTTTTGAAGAAGAGAAATCAGTTGACAAGGAGTACAAGCCTTTTGCCACTGGAAAACCACTCAAAAATGGATTTTGGAGGGCAGTGCTCCCCTATCCACTGTCAGGGAGTGATAGAGCTCCCTGGGCCTCTTTTGGGGAGCATTCAAATGCTTTGTGTACCCTTTTGGGGGAGCGTTACCTTTTCTGAGAAAATGTTTGGTTTGTTGAGCTAAAACAGGGAAGAATCCTCTCAATTTCTGAAGGTGGTTGGATTCAAATAGAAGGTCAAGGCATGATCTTAGGGAAGATCCTCAACTGAAGGAGAGAAATCCTCAACTTATCCCAAAGATCTCTCAAGTGGTTGGGCCTCTCCAAGGTTATATAAGGAGGCCTCCTCATGGTGAAAGGAGAGGTGGAAACTAGATATTGATACCAAACTTATGATCCTATAAGTGGTATTGACAGAAAATATTAGAGATGTGAAACTTATGATCTCATAAGTGAGATGTCATCAAAGCAATCAATGTAGATTACTTGAGAAAAGGGGTTGGACAAGGAGAACTGGAAGAAGCCGTTGCACCTTCATCAAAGGACTGTAAGTACTTTTACTTGTTCTCATTAACAATCAATGCTTGGCCTGTTTCTTTCAAATTTTGGTTCATTCCACATGAATTTGTCTGCAGGACCTATCAGGGAGCTCGGGATCAAAGCTTAGCCTCAACTTTGCAAGGACAAACATCATTAATAAGGTACATATATTTCTTCTTCTCCTTTGTATATTAGATTTATTAGACCTAAAAGGATTTCAGTGTCCATGTTAAGAAATTTTATGTCTTAGCCTTAGGAGTCTAGAGACCAAGAGGGAATCCGCTTGTCCGCAGGAGGATTCACCTGTAACACTCTCAAAGTTGTTATTGTTCATGTTGTTAGCTTTGCAATTCACAACTTTATGTCGAAGTTATTACATGCATAACATAAACCAAAAAATATAGTTTGATACCTGGGAGTTGAAGATCTTCTAAAAGGAGGTGCTCTTATGAATCCTTCTTCTTCTTGAGGCCTATCTGTCTATTGTTGATTCTGAAATCTGAATCTTCTTGTTGGAGGAGTGTCCTTGTAATCTTCCTTGTATATCTTCCTATCCCCTTTGATTGTTTCTGCATAAATTTTTGGATATGTTTCTTGATCTGTTGTTTTGGAGCTTGATCCCTTTTCTGTCTGATTGTATCCAAGTCCAAACTTGTCAAGATGAGATTTTTTACTACTGATAATGTCATCTAGAACTTTTGAGTTATTCTGCATATTTTTATTTTGTATATCCTTTCTTAGTGTGACAATCTCTGCTTCCAAGTTTCCAATGATCTTGTCCTTTTCTTCTAGCTTTTCTTTGAGTGCTTCATCAATTCTTTTATCTTCTTCTATTTGAAACTTCAATTTTGTGATAATTTGTTCTAGTTCTCGAGTATCCTTTTTCTTCTCTAGTTCTGCTTTTAGTTTCTTGTTTTCTTCTTTTCTCTTCTGATAACTTCTATGGCACACATTAATTCTTCTCGATAGTCAAATTTTGCTTCTTCAATTTCTTCTTCGACTTCTTCATATTTTTATTCGGCTTCTTCATATTCTTCTTCGGAGTCTTCTTTGTCAGATTCTTTTACTACCATGAATATAACTCTTCTTGTCTCACTGTCACTGACTTCATCTTTATTTGATGATGAGATTTCTTCTTTGGTGCAGAAGCTTTTCTTGAAAACTTTCTTTGTAGTTCTTTTGCCTTTATATGTGTGTTTTCATTTTGAGTAACCTTCATCGTTTCTATTTTCTTATGAGGACATTTTTTAGAAAAATGACCAATACCATCACAATTAAAACAAATTAAACGAATCTTACCTCTATACCTACCGTTGGTTCCCTTGTTCAGTCTTTTGACGAAGTTGGCCACTTCTTCATCATCTTTTGAGATGTCACTACTGCTGCTATATTCTTCTTGTTCTTTTTTATTTTTCTTTGATCTTTTGGATTCTTTGAAGGTTGCTTCTTTTACATATGGATTTTATTTTCAGTTCTCATTTCATATGCTATGAGGATTCCATGCAGTTCATCCATGATTATTGAGTTTATATCCGATCTTTCTTCTAGTGCTGATATCTTAGGGTTAGATCTAATAGGAAGAGATCTTAGTACCTTTTGAACAATTATAGATTCTTCGATTTCTTCTCCCAATCCTATGATTTCATTCATTGTTTCATTGACTCATAATAAGTAGGCTACAATGTTCTCATCTTCCTTCATTTTTAGTTGTTTTAACTGACCTTTGTAAGTTTGAATCTTTCCTTCTTTGAATTTTGTATCTCCTTCATAAATATTTCGAAGCTTGTCCCAAATCTCTTTAGCTGATTTACAATGTGCAAATTTGGTGAATACCGTATCATTGAGACGATTCAAAAGTGGATTTTTTGCTTTGGAATTATTCTCACCAAGTTTCACTGCTTTTTCATTTGTTGGTGGAACTATTGGTGTTGTGTATCCATCTACAATTGATTTCCAAACTTGAAATCCCTATGCCTATATATATGTCTTCATCCTTATGCTCCAAAAAGCATAATTTTGTCCATCAAAATGTGGTATTCCATTTTTATACAAGTTGGTACTCTCCATGATCTACCTTTCAGTGGTTAAATTGATTTCTAAAGGAACCTGCTCTGATACCAATTGTTGGATTATTGAGAGGGGGGGTGAATTAGTAATAGCGTAATTATAATCCTTTTTCTTCAAATAATCAAAGTGTTATTTCAATGTAGAGTTATTATCCAATAATGAGAAATAGGAAATGAACAATCACACACATACATAGTACACCAACGTTTTACATGGAAACCCAAATCGGGAGAAAACCATGGAACGTTTTTTCTTATATGTCTTGAAGAATTACATTCATTGGAAGCACCAACTTCCTTTGTTTTCCATCTACAACTGGAAGGAGTCTTCAACCCCCTAGTTTCTCAGGCTACAACCTGAGGGAAGCTCCAACTCCCCAGTTCTCAGGCTAAAACCAGAAGGAGGCTACAACCCCCTATGTTCTTCAGCTACAACCTCAAGGTGTCTACAACCACCTGTCCTTGCCCCGTCCAACTGCCATTAAGTAGAAGTAGAATAATGTAACCAATTTCAAACTATCACTGTGAGATATACCGCTGTAAACATGTACCAATAAACCTGAACCATGCATCAACCTGTACCTTTAATCAACTTGTACCATAAACAAGTGCATCAACCATGCACTAACTTGTACCAAACAATCTGTAATCAACCTGTACCATAAACATGTACCAAGTGTGTACCAATCATGTGTCAAGTACTCATCAACTATGACTCATCAATATGTACCAACATCATCAACTGTACACCTCATGTATGTGCCAACTCATCAACTACTTGTCTCAACCATGTACCCAACTTGTACCTCAACCAAAAGCCCTCATCAATTTCATCATCCAAATATGATTTGTAACTTTGTAATATACCTGGTGTATATTATCACATACCTACAAACCTTCCTCAACTTTAACAATAAGAGACTATCATTTTCATCAAACGTTTCTTTAGTCTCACAAGACTAGTTTTGGATTAGTCAACAACCCTAACTTGAAATAATCATAAATTCGTAACTGTAACGAATAAAGATATGAAACTGATACACAATGTTATTCAATGTTTTTTATGCAATTCCTATAGGTGTCACTACTTGGAACCTCTCAGAAAAGGAGTTATGGAAACAATGTCATACCTTGTTGAATTCTAGCTTATTCTAGAGAGCGACCTTGTAGAGCATTCCCCGCACATAATATTTGTTGAATTGGTCGGAAAATGTTACATGGAACAATATAGCCTGTATTCTAGCCAAATCATTTTTTCTTACTAAATTTGGATCTGTTATGAAGAAGTTATGACGTTTTTACCTAAAACACATTTTTTTGACTAGTCTTAGGACTAGCCACAAACCTTATTTTCCACGGAGTGTAAATCCAAAAATACAATGGTCCACAAGATGAATTTTTTACCACAAATACTTGGATATGTTTCCTCAATGGCATAGAAATTTCACAGTATGAAACATTCTAGAAATGTTTTTATTGCGGAAATGGTGAGATGACCTGTAAATAACATACCTTAGAAAGCATCATCAAAAGAATTTATCCTTCCTTGAATTCCGGCCTTATTTTCTTCACCTTCCCTCAAAAATTTGGCTTATATATCCTTTGGTTACCTCAGAAAACTATAGGTATTCAATATTCTCAAGTGTTATTTAAATGAGAGAGCCTTGCCTCTTATTTATACTCTCCAAGTAGTTTCCTTAAAAACATCTTCTAGGTCACTTTCCCCACTTTCCTTATTTTAAGGTTAACCCACTTCTAATTTCTCCATTAAATTTATTATTCAAATAATTGATTTTTTATTCACTTTGAATTATAGTGCACTCATCACTTCACTTTATTATTTACCTTTAAAAACTCTTAAACCACTTTGACTACTTTGACCTTTTGGGGCTTCTAGATGACATATGAGGGTCCTCCAACTTCGTAAGGCCATAAATCTCAAACCGTGAGGAGTTATGTGAAGTTCCACATACAACCAGAAATGGAATGATATGTAATATCCATATAGAATAGTATTACCTGAAAATATATCAAAACTCATACCGTTATCCATAAAAAAAACTTGGGTCCATTACCCAAACCTGGGTTCTCCAACTTCTCATGGCCATAACTCTCTAACCGTGAGGAGTTATGTGGCGTTCCACATACCCCCATAAATTTCATGACAAGAACTATACATATAGGATAGTTTCACTAACAAATTCACTGGCGTTCATCTCATTATTTCACAAATAAGCATGGTTTCTCTAACCATACTTCTAGGATAACTCAATCCGCAAAACGTCTTCCCATGAGGGATTTCACCATAAGGGGACCACTTTGGAGTTCATCCGTTTCTACTTAATATCAAACATGAAAAGACAATAACGATTCATCTTTACATCAAACAATCTTGGGTCCATTACCCAACCTTTGTGCTACGGGGCTTTCTTCAAGGGTTGACATCAATGACAACCAACCTTAATCAACAACTCTTGCATTCATCAATCCAAAGGGAATTTTAGCATACATGAATGTGCCCCAAGGAGTAGTGAAGGTTGTCTTTTCTCTATCTCCAGGGAGGAAAAAGATCTTATTGTGGCCAAAAAATCCATCTACCATGGACATCCTAGATGAACCGATCACTCTCTGCAAAATGTGCTCCATCTTTGGCAAGGGGTAGTTATCCTTTTTGGAGCTTCTATTCAAGTTTCTGGAATCAACACACAATCTGATTTCCCCATTTTTCTTCCTCACAGGAACCAAGTTAGCCACCCATTCTGAATGTCTCAAAGGAATGATGATCTGAGCTTCTAACAACTTTTTCACTTCTTTTTCCATAATAGGTAGTAGCATGGGATTTATCTATCTGAGTTTCTTCCTGAAAGGTTTGTCCTCTTCTTTCAGAGGTATTTTTTGCTCCATTATGTTTGTTCCATATGTCCTTAAGTATTCACATTTCCAAGAAAACACATCAGAAAACTCCTTCAAAATCTTGACATACCCAACCCTTTGTTCCTTTGATAAGCTACTAGAGAATTTAACATACTTTGGGTCTCCCTCTATCCCCAAATTGCATTGAGCCACATCAACATTTTCAGTCGAACCTCTAACCTTTACAACAACATCATTTATGTCAATCAATATGTGAAGCGGAAAATCCATCCACAGTCTCAAGAAAACTTTTTATCTCGATATCATCCTCAAAAACCTTCCAATGTTTGACATTGTCAGGAATAGAGGGTCTATATTTTACTTCCACCTCACACTTGAGCTTGGGGGGCAAAGGAACCTTGAAATTACTTGTTGATACAGCCAATGAATCTTCCATAGTGTTATCCTCTCTTGGAACAAATGAGATATTAAAATCCAAGAAGAAACTATCAACAAGATCCTAGACTTCATTAATGTAAGCCCTTAACCTGAGGTGCTTAGATTGATACATATTTTTGACTTGATGAACAATTAACTCAACATCTCCAAACATTGCTAGCTTCTCAATATTCATGTCTTTGGTAGATTTCAAACCCAAAACAAGCACCTCATATTCTGCCACATTTTTTTTTGTTTCAAATTCAAGCTTATAAGACAAAGATATGGTCTCTTGGGTAGGGGAAATGAACACTATCCCAACGCCGACACTTTCCCGAGAAGAGGCTCCATCATAAAACATTTTCCAAACAAAGGTATTGGGAGGAGGGCCTTCAAAAGAGGTGATGGTCTTATTTCTGATTTCAATAGGTGTTTGAGGAGCATTAATGAGCTGTAACATATTGGTTCCTAAATCAGTGTCTACTGCAAAAATGGGGTGGTTGGTCAGATTTTCTTCATCACTGATAATGTAAGCAAATTGTGCTTCCCTATAAATATTTCTATGTTCCCTCCCAAACACGGGAGTAGTGGCATATGAAATATTCATCTGCAAATTTCCCCCTAGTATTATGATCCAAGATATAGACAAGAGCATCCCAAACTTAGGGGGAACATCAACCACCACAATATCCATGACCACACTTTTCATTGGCAATTAGAACAAGGAAACAACTAGGTCTTTAATAACCTCGAGGCACTTCACCTTCCTGAAATCAAATGAGTACAGGTCATGATAGGTTTTTGTAACCTCCAACCCAAGCTCATCCATGACAGTCTTAGGCATGAGATTGTGAGATGCCCCTGAATCCATCAAGCAGTTGTGAAAAACTTTATCATGAATGTTTAATGAGGTGTAGAAAGGAGGGGATGCATCATCCCTATCCTCTACCAAAGGCCCTAGTATGACAGCTGGTTTTTCATATTGGAGGTTGAATGAGTCTGTGGGATGAGATGAAGGTTCAGGCTACAACATTTTGGAAAGGTACCTTTTGAAATCCTCATTCTTAACTAGCTCTAAAAAAGGTACAGGGATTTTAATCTTTTGAATATCATTCTCAAAGATAAAAGAGGAGGGAGGCTTCAGAATCTCCTTCACTTCTGGGATATGGCTCTTAACCACTTCCTAAGGGTTTTGTTCCTCTTTTTCCTTGCTTCTAGTTGCCACACTCCTAGCAGGATTTTATGCTCTAGTAGGCTGATCAGGAATGTCAGGATTTCCCTCTTTCTTCTTGGACCTTAGGTTGTATATATTTGGATTTCCACTGGTTCTTTCCCATTTTCTCAACTCATTTAGTTGGCTTCACATCAGAGACTCTTCATATGTAGATTGAGTTAAATGAGGGGATGAAGAGGTGTCACCTAGACAATGGATTGCAGGATCAACATCTTCTTCCTCTCCTTCTTCATCAATAACTAGATTATTTTGGAGAGGGGCTTGGATTTTTTTATCATCCCTATCCCTATTTCTTTGATCTCTTTGGATGATCTGAGGGGAATTATTTGGTCTTTTGAAATTACCCCTATTGTCAACATTCTGGGGGTTCCTGTAGCTCTGCTTTCCTTCAAATTTCAATTTCTCTATTTTTGCAGAAAGTGACTTTACTAACTTGGTCAACTCATCCAATTGAGGGTGGGAAGCAGAGGAAACAAAGGTTGAAGCCTCATCCCTACCCTTTCTTTTATCTCTATCAGCCTTACTCCTAAGTTTGTCAACTGCCAATATATTGGACTCCACTTCAAGGGTTGTATCTTGCATATGATCCAAGGAGGTAGCTCTTCTTTCTCTCAACAGGAGGAAAAAATCAGGGTCAAAAGCACTGGCACAAGTAATCTTGGCAGAGGTTTCTGTAGGATTTATTTCAATGGGAATCTTATTGTACATCTTATTAAATGTCTTTGAGAAATATGAAACAAATTTCCCCTCTTTCCTCTTAAGTGACCCAAACTCTGTAATATAATAAAGAAAAACTTTTATATTCCCCCTGATGTCTCAAGAATGAATCATCCAGATCTTTAATCCCATCAATAGATCCAGGAGTCAAGCCCCTAAACCATTTTATAGCCTCACCATCAAGGCTATGTACAAAAACCCTCATCCAAACATCTTCATTTTCAATATTAAGATTATCTGCATAACTGTAAAAATCTTAAAGGTGTTCTTCTGCAGTTATGTCTTCCTCCCCTATGAACTTGGGCATGTAGTTGAGGTAGTCTCCAACTGGGAGAGTGTTCATAGGCTGAGGTAAAACAAGAGGGGCATACCTAGCAACCACTATGGCATCCATTCTATTTCTAGGAAGATTAGCACCTGCCATTGGGATGTGAATTGTAGGAGAGCCATGGGAAGATGGAGTTTGGACAGTTAGGAATGGAGTTGTTCTTCTAGGGAAAGGGGAAATGACTAAGTGTTGGAGGAGAAGAATATGGGGTTCAAAGGAAAAGAATTCCCCCCCTTTTTAGTTACAACAACTTTGACAGGAGGAGGAGTAGGAAAACCCAAAGTGGGAAAATATTCTAAGCTCCTAGGTATAAACCACTTTACAATATCAGGGGAAACAGGGGTGTCAAAAATTTATTCTAGATGAGGCCTAGAAGGGGAGAATTCAACAGGAAATCTTACAAAATTTAAACTTCTGAAAACTCCAACAGATGGTAGAAGAGGATAATTTGATGCAGATGTTGGAGCTTTAAAATAAGAAGTTTGTAAATGACCAAAATCCCTTGGTACAACAGTTGCAATTCCTTCTTGAGAATTCTTTCCTTTTCTGATAATATTTTATGGGTCAGCTTTAGGTGTTGCCAAAGGCAATTGTGGAGTAGACCTCGTGTGTCTGCCTTTAGGAGCCACAATTGAAATAGTGGAGTCGCCGGGTACAAGTTGCAATCTTCAAGGTACTAATTTCTGATGCACCTTCAGAATCATAATTTCTTTGTCGTTCAATCCCAGAGAAATGTCTTCAATTCGTTCCCCGACAATGGCACCAAGAATGTTGGCACTGAGAGTCACCCTCATATTGTAGGAGGATAATCCCAGTACCCATCAAAATGTTTTTGAGGGTAGGTTTATGAGTGGAATTCAAATGGAAAAAACTCAAAACAAGAATGTTTTAACATAGAAACTGGAAGACTTCAGTCAGTAGTTTGCTTAAATGTGAGCAAAGGGAAGACTTAGTGATAAAGGTGGACAAGTCTTCCATGAGAATCTGACTTTCAAGTAGCTTGGTGAAGAAAAACTCAGGAACAAGAGCACTCTTGAACTTAATTTTCAGACACTAAAATATATCACAGTTGCATAATAATCAAACCTCCATTACCATGAAACTACAACAACTCATCTAGATCCTCCATGCCAAAGCATTTCAGCATAAGGGGAAATAAGATAACAAAGAAACTGACCGAAATTGGTCACAACAATACTGTAATCAAACCTACATTACAATACAACCACAACCCTCATCTGGATCCTCCATGCACGAGTGTTTCAGCACAATTTAAACAAAGAGGTGAAATAAACTGACTTATATTAATGCGAAAGTATCAAATATTATACATAACCAGTGAACAACTTTGGTATCAAAGTATTACAAAATAGGGAACTATGCTCAACCAATTGACCCTCTTAACAAAATCTTGAACTGATCTATTCATAATCAGATCAGTTCACAACTTCCAGGAGTGTGACTTGGCCATCCCATTCAAGATTTATGTTTGTGCATCCTTCTTTCAGATTGTGCGTGTATCCTTTTTTCAGATGCAAGCTCAGATTAGCATGGGTCTGCAAGAAAAAACCATCCATCGTGGTACCTCGGGCTGACAATTTTTTCCCCACGACCAAGCCCTTCATGCCTTCTATTTATGGAGTGAGCTGAGGTTTCAACCACCTTTCCTTCTTTTATTAACTGATATTTCATCGGGATTGGGATAAGGCTTAACGTTTAGGGGGCTTCCATGCGTTTTTCTTAGACTTGATGCTATATAAGAACGTTATTTAGGGGCCGTCAAGGGAGGTTTGCATCCACACCTCTTTTGAGCCCGCAATTCATCACTTTCTGCCACGTAGCACTTTCGCTATACCATGGTTTCGATTGCGGGACCGCTCAAGGATTTTCATGCTTGAGCAAGTAGTGTCCCCGGAATGAAGAGTGGCCATTGATCTAGTCACGGTCCGCGATCTGGGCACTTTTTCTACTTTAGCACCCCTGTTAAATTTCTATCCATATGCCATATTAGAAATCCCCTATCTAATTGAGAAACAACACAAATTTCTTAGAGCTCGAGAGATTTTGAACACAGAGCATGATATATCCTGAAGCGACTTTCTCCCGGAGTGATGTGGCAGTCTCTCATCACTTCGACACTTCAGAGTTCAGGAGGATTTGAATGAAAAGTGTATATAACTCTCAGAGTGTCAAACCTGTGAAGTGATTAGCGGGTGCTTATCACTAATGAAACCTGGATTAAGATACTTTTGTCATTTAAATATTTTGGGACTTTGGGGCTTTGGGCTTCGGAGAACTATGCTTGCTCCCGAGCTCCCTGATAGGTCTTGCAGACAAATTCATGTGGAATGAACCAAAATTTGAAAGAAACAGGCCAAGCATTGATTGTTAATGAGAACAAGTAAAAGTACTTACAGTCCTTTGATGAAGGTGCAACAGCTTCTTCCAGTTCTCCTTGTCCAACCCCTTTTCTCAAGTAATCTACACTGATTGCTTTGATGAAATCTCACTTATGATATCATAAGTTTCACATCTCTAATATTTTCTGTCAATACCACTTATAGGATCATAAGTTTGGTATCAATCTCTAGTTTCCACCTCTCCTTTCACCATGAGAAGGCCTCCTTATATAACCTTGGAGAGGCCCAACCACTTGAGAGATATTTGGGATAAGTTGAGGATTTCTCTCCTTTAGTTGAGGATCTTCCCTAAGATCATGCCTTGACCTTCTATTTGAATCCAACCACCTTCAAAAATTGAGGGGATTCTTCCCTGTTTTAGCTCAACAAACCAAACATTTTCTCAGAAAAGGTAACGCTCCCCCAAAAGGGTACACAGAGCATTTGAATGCTCCCCCAAAGAGGCCCAGGGAGCGCTAGCACTCCCTGACAGTGGGTAGGGGAGCACTGCCCTCCAAAATCCATTTTTGAGTGGTTTTTCAGTGGCAAAAGGCTTGTACTCCTTGTCAACTGATTTCTCTTCTTCAAAACTAGTCTTTGAGGTGTCTTAAGTGTCCTTGTGATGTTGTTAGAGGCACGGCATAGGCAAGATGGAAGTATGATTTTTGTGACACTTGCGACACTTTTGGTCAAGATGCAACACTTGTGGACAAGATGCGACATTTACAACACTTGTAATGACGACATTTGCGACACTATCGAAATGAGTAATTTTGATGTATAAAGCATAGTACCCCTTGACATGTGTGATGTAGTATTTGAAAGCCCCTAAATGTATATGAGGGATGCAATATTTATGCAAAGAGAAAACCAATACCACTTGATCAAGGATGGGAAGTCTTACGTCATCAATGCACACAAAGGAAAGTCAAATATCTCTCTAGTAAGTGCTAACCAATCCAAAGGTTGATAAGTTCTAGTAAGAAGTAGGTATTGCTTTTCTTAATAGAGAATCAACTAGGGGAGGAATCAGTAAGAGTAAAGGATTCCATGGAGGGATGCACCAAAGAAAATAAACAATAGTTGGAGATTTGTTGTAGGCATACAAAGGAGTGTTCTAGGAGCCTAAAGGTATGCCACCTAAGAGGGAAGTAGAGCATGAGATACATTTTTTGCTTGAATCCCCATTACCAAATATTGGGTTGTATAGGAAATCTATTTTGGAAGTATACGAAGTGAAGAAACAATTGTAATAGATTATAGAGAAGGGAGTAATTCGACCAAGCACTTCACCTTGTGGGTCACCTATCATCATAGTATCTAAGAAGTATGGGACTTGGAGAATGTGTATCGACTATAGAGCTTTGAACAAGATCACACTCAATAATCGATACTCTCGGCCTAACATTGATGAGTTTTTAGACCAGTCTTAGCATTACAAGTACTTCACCAAGTTGGATCTCAAATTGAGATACCACTAGGTAAGAGTTAAAGAAGAGGATACCTAGAAGATCACCTTCAAGACAAATAATTTTTTGTATGAATGGTTGGTCATGCATTTTGGTTTATATAATGCACTAGCTACATTTATTTAATTGATGAATGATGTATTTCATCCCTATTTAGATTCATTTTTATTAGTTTATTTGGATGACATATTAGTTTATAGCTCTACCTGGGAAGAGCACATCTCACATCTCATGTAGGTGTTAGAAACTTTGAAAAAGAACCAACTGTTGGCTAACCTTAAGAAATGATTTTTCTTAGCAATCATTGGTGTATTTGGGGTACATGATCGGTGGAAGAGAACTCAAGATAGATCTCGTGAAGATGGAGGCCATCATCAAGTGGCTAGTTCCTTCTAATGTCACTGAAGTTAAGAGCTTTGTTGGGGAAACACAATACCTACGGAAGTTCATAGAATCCTTTTCAGCACTAGCTACACCACTCCATGCCATAACAACTAGTGGAAAATTTTTCCACTAGGGAAATAATCAACATAAATATTTCGATGAACTAAAACAAAATATTAGTCAAGAACCAGTTCTTGCATTACCTAACTTGTAAAATCCATTCTAAGTGGAGACATATGAAAGTGGGTATGATGTGGGATTAGTTTTGATGCAAGGAGGTAAGTCATTATGCTGTCATTCTAATATGTTTCAAGAGGTATTTTTGAACTACCCTAGATATGATAAGGAACACTATTCCATAGTTCAAGATATTAAGAAGTGGAAGCACTATTGTTGGCCCTTGACCAAGTTTTGAGGAACACTTGGTCATATTTGACCATTTTTGGGACTTCGACAGCTTGTCAAAGATGGAGCGCAATGAAAAGCGGAAATCACGGAAGCTAGACCCCTTTTTGGGTTTTGGGGGATAATGTAATGGGATTGGGATGTCAGCCAATGGGTTTACCCATGTTTAGGCCTATTTTGTATGTATATATAGATGTCTAAGCAATATAGAGGAGTAGTAGATGATATATCTATGTGATGTAGGCTATGTTCCAAGGGTTGAATCTGTGTGAACAAGGCTTTGTGCATTTTGTGTAAGACTTGTAGAGCCGAGTGCAAGTCGTTATGAGAGACTGTAGAAGGCTTTGTGTTGTAGTGCAAGGAAGAAGGATATAGCAAGCTGCACAAATCTTCTGTCCTATGCGAAGAGGGATTTGGATAGCTCTATGTTGTAACCTGATTAACTGAAGCTAATAAAGAAGAAGACTTTGTGGATGTAGCCCTAGGGTGAACCACGGTAAATATGTGTGTTGTGCTCTGTGCCTCGACCTGATGTGTTTGTCTCTTCCTTTGCTAAGTGCTTTGATGTGTTTAGATAGATCTGTTTATGCTGTGTGCTTCTGAGATATGAATGAATATTAGTTATGTTATGTAAGATGCTTAGTGCTTGATCTGTCGAATCTAATCTATCTCATTGTGGCTAAGTGTTGAATTATCTAAGATCTAAGTACATACTGCGATGCTTTGTGCTATCTGTGAAGTATCATAAGGGTTGAATGTTGATGAATAATCTATGATAAGTGATTGCTAAGTGTTATAATCATAGATATGTGTCCTAGCTAAGGTTGTAGACACATGAGTCTTGCAACCACCCCTGCCTCTACCTCAGGTGAGACTTCATCTGCTTTGCAGGTGTTGCCGAAAGGGACGGTAGCTAGGGTTTTTTTGGTGCATTGTTGTAGCGTTGAGCCCTGGGTATGATCCTGTGCCAACAAATGGTTCCGTTGTCGGGACTTGAAACTGTGATTGTTAGGAACTGAGCAGAAGAAGTTGTGTGCAAAGATTCGTCCTGAAATTGTGAAATCTCTATGAGTGGATCTATGCCCTAGTGTGCAATGATCCACTTGATATGAAAATCTTTGTGCTGAAGAAGGAAGGACAGATCTGAAGGAAAGAAGTCAGATCTGCAAGAAAAGAGGTTGATACTGAAGAAAAGAAGTAAGATCTATAAGCTCTGTGCTCCAATAAAGGTAAGAATAGTTAAAAGTTATTAGATTTGGAAGCTTTGTGCCTTGTAGAAGTAAAAGAAGTGAAATTTTTTGTTTCTAAAGTATGGATTTAGGTATGATTGATAGATTTTGTCCTAGCTTGAAAACTAGGTCATTATTAGATGAAAGAACATTTGATACGAATAGATCTGATAAGAATAATGAAAGATATGTTATACCTATGCATAGAAAGAATTTTTGGACTAACCAATGGATGTAGGATCCTAGAAAGAAATTTTTGCAGGCTAGCCATTATGACCCTAGCAAGCAGTACAAGAAAATTTGGGGATCATTGAAGAGAAAGAGAGGATTAACTCTTTGTTACAGCTGTAGAAGACCAGGACATCTTGCTAAGGATTGCCCTGGGAGAAACCCTAGTTGCCTATGTTGTAAGGATATGAACCATGAAGTATTGGATTTCCCTAGAATGATTGATAGACTTGAAAAGCTGAATATGGAGAAAGCAAACCCTGAAGGAGATCAAGAGACTAATATTATAGAAGAACCCTAGAAAGAATTGGAGATTATGTTTCTAAAAATGAAAGAAACCTTGGATGAACATAAAGATGTCAGTTTGTCAGAGATCTTCAAAGAAAAGGAGAAAATCGAAGTAAGAATAGGAGACTTCAAGATTGACTGTGCTCTGGATGAGGGAACATAGATGAACATTATGACAAAATGTACTTGGGAAACCCTAGAAAGGCCTGCTATGGTTCCTTCACTAGGAAAAATAGGGTTGTTTAAAGGAAAAATGGTAACCCTATGTGGCAGGATTACCCGGATAGCTATGAGTACCCATGGAGATTTGACAGAGGAAGAATTCAAAGTTATTAAATTTATTGAAGACTATGCCCCATTTCTAGCTTTGTTAGGCAAGATTTGGATTGAAAAAGACCAGATCCAGAGAAAAGAAGAACAGGAAACCCTAGAAAAGAAGAAGCAAGAACTCATGGAATTTATGACTAGAAAAATCGCCTACTTGATGGAAGAACAAGAGAACAGAACTAAGCTATTGAACACCAGGGACTTGGATGTCAAAGCTATAAGAGCATTATAGGAACCACAGAAGATCGAAATACCTAATCCATATGATGAAAGAGTATTACCCTTGGATATGAAGAAAGAATCTCAGCATCGCAGAGTGACTATGTCGAGAGAAGATAAGGATCAGAATGGAAAAATGATGACCGAGATGAAGCTCACTAGGAAGAAGGCTAGGAAGCTAAGTAAGAAGAGAGCCAAGATTGAAAATTTACAGAAGATTCTAGAGGAAACTTCGCAGAAGGAAAAATCACATTAATTGAGCTTCGCTGGGATATCATAACAACGACATATGACACTTCACAGTGGCAAAGCAATATAGCCGTTGGACTGATATACCCATTTGACTTCCACCCCGAATGGACAGAAAAGAATTAAAGGATCACCACCAGACCATTGGACCATGCCATAACGGATGGATCAATGTTCATGAAAGCTTCTTATCCATTGCAAGTAGAATGCTGACAAATTTCCTATTTAGATTGTCGTGTCGTGCCCGAAGAACACTTTTGCCAACTGAAAAATCGAATCCCGCAGAACTAGTGATTGTCTACAGTGATCATTGCAAGAATATTGTTCATCCTAGTGCAGTATTTTGAGATCATCGTGACCCTGATTATCTTTTCCGAGTGCGTATGTACGACTATCTCACTGAACTTGAGGAATCCTTCACAGAGGTCCTTCTCGGTTTAATGACTGAGAGAGTCATGTCAGAAAGAAGAATGTACATTGGAGTCCAAGAATCATCGCCGGGAGGAGTGCAAGCCTCCCTGTCGACTGCTCGAGCAGGAACATCTCGAGCTGGCGCAGAGAGAAGAACTAAGCATAAGGACGACATAGCCAATGCGAAGTTAGTGCCATCCATCCTACCATCTTACATACCCCCTCTGAGTGGTTATATTAATAGGGACAGTGTCCCTAGAGACTTTGAATACACCCTAGTCACTGCATATCTACTGAAAGGAGTACGCACCTACCGCGCAGATCAAGACAAGGTTACAGTGTTGAAGTTTTTCAACTTCAACCTGGGGGACCATAAAGCTTATAGCATGCTCGCCCCATATAAGTACTTGACGAGAACTAAGGGTGAGAATTCGAAGCTCATCCCTCAGAAATGGACGATGAACCTTTTGCAGTCTACTTTGCTCAATGTTATGAAAATACCGCATTTCCTCAGACACCAGGGGCTGAATTCTTGTGTAAAATTGTTGCTATCAAGTTACCACGGAGGATACCTATGGTTAGATCATCGCATAACTGTTGATATAGCACTGATCAATAGGATCATTGGGATTATCATGCAGGGCCCTGATCCCCATGAGTACTATCCTAGAAAGAATGCAGACCGTGCTCTTGCACAGGAGATCAAAGAAGCCTATGGCGACGTTGAGAAAGGAACGAGAGGCTACAAGGTAGATTCTATTGAAAGTGGTGCAGTGCACCTCGCATGCCAACTGATCACAGGGAAGTTGGTACACAAGAATCGACTAACACAAGTATTTGGCTTTGTAGTTGACCTCATAGGAAAGTGTGTAGAGAGACTACAGATGAACTGGGCGAAGTACCTGGTGAATCAACTGGAGATTGACTACAGAGAAGCCTGGGATCAGGGGCATGAATTCCATTTTAACTGGCTCCTGATACTAATCACTTTTATTGCATGGGAGCTACCGGAAGGTGCAACCTTCCCGGACCTCGATCCCTTTGAGCCACTAGCTGCGAAGTTCAGTACATTATGGTACTCGAACGACATGAGAAAGAAATGGAAATTGAATGTCATTTTCCACATGTACTATAACCAATTGAAAGCAACCATAAGGAGTGAACCTCGCATAACCCTGAACACTTTACAAAGATTCCGACCTCTGATAAAGTTCAGCACGGACTGCCACTTTATATACCTGACCCCACATGCTGATGAGTACCAGGAACAACTTTAGTCTTATTATAAGCTAACATAAGAAGACCTAGAAGAGATTACCAAGGAATGGTCGGTCGTACCTCCTTGTTTCAGCAGACCCCATAGAAATGTCCGACATCGATAGCCCTGGAACTGCGCAGGATACACCTGGGTTGAGTAAGACAAAGAAAAAAAAAACGATGAAGAAGACTGAAGAAGTCTAAGATGTTGACAGCCTATCTGTAAGGATGGATTCCATTACACCAGATGAAGAAGGTGATACAGAAACTCAAAAATTCGAAGTACCACCACCTAGGGACAAAGAAGACTCATCGAAGAAAAGGAAGGTCTCACCTCTGAAATCTTCCTCCAGAAAGAAACCAAGAACCCCTATAACCAAGATGTGAAATTCCCTCACCTTGGATGGCTTTGATTTCATTGTTGCAACAGTCAATGATGCTTCAAAGGAAATCATAGAGAAGCAGGAACAAATGTATAGCCAAATTGAGATCGTGCTCCAAGGAGTACAACAAACACTCCAGTCTAGCCGAGCAATCTCTACTACACCTCTACCATAAGGAACAACATAAATGGGAGATGAATCAGTTCATCTCTGCAAGATTTCTAATGCAGTCGAAGTACACATTCAACATGCTCAGGAAGAAAAAGTGCAGGCCACCCAGGCCCTAAAGAAAGCACAGGAGGAAATTATTGAACAACGCCAAGCCACGCAACAAGAGAAGAATGCTCTCCAAGAAAAATTTGAAGAAGACAGAGAGAAGATCCAAAAAGAGAAAGAGCAGTTGCTCACAAAGCAGATAGCAATTGGAGAAGTATTCAATACAGAATTTCTCTCTGTGTACGGCTTAGAGAAGAAGGCCGAAGAGCCCATAGAGCGCCAAGTGACGAAGTTGGCTGAAGTTATTCAACAACTTCAATAAAGGGTCATGGAATTAGAGCTTCAAACCATACCACAGACTCCGCAAGAAGTGCATGACCAATGAGAATTGAATGGTCAGAGCATAGTTGAGAGGATTAAAACACTTGTTGCATAATGTAAACAACTAAGTATAGAAGCGCGTAGATATATGAACAACTATATGAAGGCCTAGAGTTGAAGAAATTGGAGTCCCAACTCCAGGAAGCAAAGTAGCACGCGAATACAATACAGGTGCAACTTAAGCTCCTGTCACCCATCGAGAGGATGAAGAGATCCCAAGAGCAACGCACTTCCCAACAAATCGTTCTTACCACACAGAACAGAGTGATGGAAGTCACCCAGAAACTCCAGCCGAGCTAGGAGGCGGCCTACCTACTGTTTGAATAAATTGAAGGACAAGGAACACTACTAGAACAAGTAGTTGTTATAGTTGAGAAACAACTGGAAGGACCTATCAGCGAAGTGGTTGTTCAGGAATTAGCTAAGCAAGAAGCAGTAGCACAGAGACAAGTCGAAGTAGCTTGAGCCAAGATTGAGACCTTTGAGGCAAACTTACCTGGACCTGAGTGACTCAGGATGAGTCACAGGTGAGTGTTGGGGGCCTGTTGGCCCTTGACCAAGTTTTGAGGAACACTTGGTCATATTTGACCATTTTTTGGACTTCGACAACTTGTCAAAGATGGAGCGCAATGCAAATTGGAAATCACAAAAGCTAGACCCCTTTTTGGTTCCTTTTTGGGTTTTTGGGGATAATGTAATGGGATTGGGATGTCGGCCCATGGGTTTACCCATGTTTAGGCCTATTTTGTATGTATATATAGATGTATAGGCCATATAGAAGAGTAGCGGATGATATATATATGTGATGTAGGCTAAGTGCCAAGGGTTGAATCTATGTGAACAAGGCTTTGTGCATTTTGTGTAAGACTTGCAAAGCCAAGTGCAAGTCCCTGTGAGAGACTATAGAAGGCTTTGTGTTGTAGTGCAAGGAAGAAGGATCTAGCGAGTTGCTCATATATTCTGTCCTATGCGAAGAGGGATTCAGATAGCTCTGTGTTGTAACCTGATTAACTGAAGCTAATAAAGAAGAATACTTTTTGGACGTAGCCCTAGGGTGGGGGTGAACCACGATAAATATGTATGTTGTGCTTTGTGCCTCGACCTGATGTGTTTGTCTCTTCCTTTGCTAAGTTCTTTGATGTGTTTATATAGATCCTTTTATGCTTTGTGCTTCTGAGATATGAATGAATATTAGTTTTGGTCTGTAATATGCTTAGTGCTTGATCTGCCGAATCTAATCTAGCTCGTTTTGGCTAAGTGTTGAATTATCTAAGATCTAAGTACATACTGCGATGCTCTATGCTATCTACGAAGTATCATAAGGGTTGAATATTGATGAATAATCTATGCTAAGTGATTTCTAAGTGTTATAATCACAGATCTGTGTCCCAGCTAAGGTTGCATACACATGAGTCTTGCAACCACCCCTGCCTCTACCTCGGGTGAGACTTCAATTGCTTTGCAGGTGTTGCCGAAAGGGCCAGTAGCTAGGGTTTTTTTGGTGTGCTATTGTAGCGTTGAACCCTAGGTCTTCCCCTGTGCCAACAACTATATGATGAGAAAGGAAACCTTTATCCACATTGATCACTACCCATTGCAGTATTTGCAAGCCCAAAGTAAGCTTCAACAAACCAAACATTAGAAGTGGATGGGGTTTTTGAAAAAATTTCTTGTAGTCATCAAGTTTAACAAGGAACACTATGAAACTCAAAATTAATCAATAAATTAATAAAAAAGGAAGCCAAAATGGACATATTAATAGAGGAGTCTGAGAAACGATGGCACACCCTATTAATAAGAAATGACGACAAGGATGAAACAACGAGGATGATTAATAATCACAATGAAATAATTGACCAACTAACCGAAAGGGAAGAATCATTATTTGAATAATGCTTAGCCTACTAAATACTTCCACAAATTCCAGAATCACAAGATACAAGTGATCAGAGACATCGATATGCACCCAAAATAAGTTTTTCAGACAATATGCATAACTCAAGATTTCAAGATAGAGATTATCAAAAAATTAAAAATGAATTATGAAAATATGATGGTAAGGACCCTAGAGGAGACTCCATGTGGTTCAATGAAATGGAGGGTATATTTGAATCAAATTCCCCGCTGGCTAAATGAGAAAAAATAATGACAACCTCCAACAACTTAGAAGATGAAGACTTTGAATCCAATTGGGAAAATGAAGAGGAAGATGAAGACTCTAAATTTAATTGGGAATATGAAGGAGAAGATGAATACTTTGAATCCAATTAGGAATATGAAGAACAAGATAAAGACTCTAAATTCAATTGGGGATATGAAGGAGAAGATGAAGACTTTTAATCCAATTGGGAATATGAAGAAGAAAATGAAAAAAAAAGTGATTCTGATGAGGAAACTAATGTGAAACAGGATGGGTTTGTAAATATGTTTTCCATTTCAACCATAACCTCACCCACCAAATATAACGATAGCATAGTCTCATTGCACGTCAAAATTGCAAGGGACAATCTATGGAAGAGACACCTCATCTCTAGAAGTGAAATGGGAAATTTTGGAGATGACGATGTGCAATTTTATGTATGGATATTGGAGTCTTGATTAGGGAAGATGACGATAAAATCCCATAGGAAATGGGCCAAAATACTAGAACATCATATACCTCTCATATGTCCTCCCACATCCCTAAACCTAGCAGATAAACTTCATAACAAGGATGTCCAATGGTTCGACAAGATTGTTGAAATATTTTTAACATGGTTATATTATGGGGATGGCTACTGTTTCATACAGATAGAATAGGATCTCCTCAAAACAAAGGTCTCTTGAGAGAGACTTCTTGAAAATAAATTTGATAGAGAGATTCTTGGTTTTGGATAAGATGAAAAGGGTGCTAAAATTAATGGGAAATAGAGGAAGTCATTCATTAAACTATGTTCTCATCTTGGAAATATCAAAAAATGCATCTTAGATATTTTTGATAATGGAGAAGGCCATCTTCCCATGGACCAACGATTCAAGGTCAATCAAATGTATTTTAACACTCTAGACAATTTCGACGCTCAGAAGTACGGATACACATTCTTTGATACAAGCACAATGGCTTACAAACATATAGTCTTATGGAAGGCATTCATGTTTTCAACTAGCATAATTTTTTTACTCAGGACAATACCATCACATTCAGCATGGGTCCACAACATGAGTATTCCCGATACTTTGGATATAAAGAGATGTTTGAATGACTTAACAACTTCAGTATAAGAGACCAAAGATCAACTAGCAGCTTCGCTGACAATTGGCACGAGTATGAGAATTTTGGAAAGAGTGTATCATATCTCAACACGAGCATGTAGGTTGTTGGGGGACAAGGTTTTCCATGAAGTATAGGTGCATCAATAGTATTTTTTAAATCATTTGAAGCTTGTGGTTCTATCATTTATTGAACTACGCAACACTACCAGATGATTGAAAAACACAATGATCTCGACGAATAGATTAGAGGATATTTTGAAAGTAATATTCTTGGTTTCAAGACAAAGAAACTTTGAAGAGGAAGGAAATGTTGTGTATATAAAAATAATATAGGGATAATAAAATATAATAGTAAACATTTATAAATAATTAATTAATAAATAAGTAAAAAGAAACACCTATTCATAAAGAGGCAAAGAGGCATCTCGTAGACTATATTTATAATTGGGTCCCATTCATTGTAAATACCATTCATCATTATTATTCATTCTATCAATCAAATATTTTATTTTATGTCATATATTGAGTAAATTATTGAAAATTTCCACTATGTGGTATGGCCCTTTTAAGTTATTGGATAAAGTGGGTGATAATTCCTACAAAATTAGTCTACCCCCATATATGTACATTTACTTAGTAGTGATTATGGAGAATCTGAAACTCTATGAGCTTTCTATGTTAAATAGGGAAACTCAGGAGAAAGTCATACCTAGCATAGAAGACTTAGTACCCTAAGCTCAGACAAATTTTAAAGAAGATACAGTTTTGCAGAAGAATTCCAAAACTACTGAAGATGGGCAACATGACCTTTGGAAGATTGGGTGGAAAGGACAACTTCCAGGAAAGGAAAAATGGTACTCTAGGGAGAAGGTATAGAAAAAATTTCCTCACCTCATTCAGTAAAATATTTTGGGGACCAAAAATCCTCCCAAAATGGGGAGGTATAATGCATATTGGATCATTATATAATTTTTCATTAGGCTTGATAATTTTCGGGTGGAAAAATTGGAGGAATTGGTTTGCAGGGCCCAATTTGGAAAATTCGGGTTCAAAACATTCTCGATCCATTTTGAGGCATCAAACAACATTTTTTTTGGGTAAAAAATTCACAATCATAGATCCCAACCCCTTGAATCTATTCTACACATTGATAACTTTCCAACGGTGAGAAAATCACCTCAATCAAAGGTCGTATGCGGAAGTTATGTCTCCTGCAAGTTGATCTACATTGTTGACCACCATGGTACGAGTGGATTCCATGTGAACCCCCATTACTCACATATGTGGGGATAGCCATGTATGTAATTTCAAGAATATTACATAAGGTACAAATCCTTATCACTAATTTAGGGTTGAGGATGCAAAAAACCATAACCCTAGATGGCTATCAGGCTATGTTAAATACTAGCCCACTAGGAGGAGAAAGGGTCCCATTCTTTAACATTGTACTTTTTCCATAGTTGAGAAACACATAGAGGAGTGGTATTTTGAGAGAATAATAGAGGATTTAGGAGATTATTTAAGATCCATTCAGGTCACAATGTCAAAGGAAACTCCATAGTGATTTGCCCAACCTTTCCTTGTACTTGATTTTTCATATCTGAAGAAAAAAGAGCAAAGAATAGGCCTCACCTTATATATGTGTTTTCTCCCATACTGGGTTTCCCATGATACATATTGTGTTCATTTTTGTGGATGGTGTGTTCATTTTTCCCTTCTTTCATTTTCATATTTCAATTAATTTCATAAATTTGAGCACTAATATAGTAACAATTAATCTAAGATCCAGGGAAATAAATTGCATAATCTAAGATTTCAAAATATTACAAGATCTGTTTGGACAAATTGTTCCAATGGAATATCCCTTCGACAGTCCAGAAATTGTTGCTGCAGAGTTTGTGCCTATGGAAACCTTGATCAAGGATTCTCCTGATATCAACAATGTTAAAAAGAGGAAAGGAATCATGGTCATTGAAATACCCAACAAACCCAACCAAAAACTAGAGCCACAAATCAACTAAGGTTAAATTTTGAGGCATTGCTTAACCCATCCTTGACGAACCATAAAGTCATTAAAATTAAGGATGATGACATAGAATAAGAGTCCCCAAAAATTAGATAAACATGGAGGAGATGGTGATCCATACACTGAAAAATATGACACGAGATAAGGCTAAGCTGGAATGTGACAAGGGGGAGGCATCAATCATGGAATGTGCCACTGTAAAAACATAGTACCCTACATATTATGAACCAGATAAAAATATGGTGGACTTGGGTCTAGAACCTGAGAATAACTCTAATGGATCATCTCCATAGGCATATATAGTTCCTAAACATTCCCCACATAAGGTTAAATATGAGATCAGAGGTAAGGGATTGGAGCTTCAAGAACATGTGGGAGAAATGGTTGCTCAAAAATTCAGGGTAGCACCCAGATATGAGATGATGACCATCAAGTACAAGTTCAGAAGTAACAAATTCAGAGTTTGCAAAAACAAAATAAATATTGAATGCAACATACTAAGCTACAAAGAAAATACCATAGGCTGCAAAATAAGTACCAAAATTTGCAGAAAAAACATTAAAAGGCGCTAACTAAATTTTCTTAAAATGATCTACTTTTTTTTTCATGTTTTTGTCATTATCTTCTGGCACACCTCCCGAACACCTGGAGGTGAATTTGTAAAAAAATAAAGAGGTTTTTGTTTATAACAATTCCATTCACAAAAACCTCCCTCAGGTTTTACATCGGTATCACTGTTTGGGAGAATTGAAGAGACCTTTGAGGCCATTTTTCAAGAAATTCGCCAAACGTTGTTTTCCCTATTTTAGTCATTATCTTTGGGTGTGCTTTCTGAATAGATGGAAATTAATTTTGGAAAAATGAAAGAGGTTTTTATTGTAGGAAAATCTCCCTGCAGACAGGTAGATTGCCTCAAAGAGCTTGACCCTAAATCTAAGACAGAAAATGCTTAACGTGGACACTGACTTCCTTTCAAATCTATCTAAACTAACACGTGAGAAGGAAGGATAACAAAAGTACCTTTTTATCGATGTTTGTCCCTGCACACTCTGAGTTGTTCTCCAATCCTTTGCTCCTCGCCGAGCTCTGCAGACAAACAAGATACGACGACTTCCTACTCTATTGATATTAGCTTGAAAACAGATCTATCAATTAATGATAAGTTCATGTAGCATTAGACACAAACCAGAAAGAAGCAGGCCAAGCGTGTCATATTAATGAGAATAATGACAACAGTACTTACAATTGTAGATGCGAATACGACAGCTTCATCAAGTCCCCTTCGTCTAACCCTTGCCTGAAAAATCAACAACTTGGATAACAACAACTTCATTGATCACTCCCTTTTGGTTGACTGTATGTTTCCTCTAAGATCATAGGTTTCATGCTAGCAGTTCTTCCCCCCTTTCCACCATCATAGAGCCTGCTTATATAGGTTAAGAGGAGCTTAACCTCTTGAGTTATCTTTAGAAAAAGTTGGGGAATTTCCTCCTCAGATCATGGATCTCTTGATGAAACCAAGAATTTGAATACAACTGCCTCCTAATATTGAAATATCCTCCTCTTATTCTCCTCAACGAGCCAACTGCCACCTCAGATTAGGCAGCGCTCCCTTAGAAGGGGCATCAGAGCGTTGTAGCGCTCCCTAAGAAGATTTAGGGGAGCGCCAACGCTTTAAAGGTGAGTAGCGCTCCTTCAGAGGGGGCAGGGGAGCGTTATAACGATCCCTGAAGCCTTATAGGGGAGCACCAGTGCTTCCTAGGATGATATAAGGGAGCGCTCACCCCTAAAACCTTTGGTCAAAATATCTCTTCAGGTGTTAAGAGTTATTTGACTTCAGTTAACCAGTTCTTCTTCTCCAAATCAAGCACACGAGATGTTTTAAGTGTCTCCTTAGTGTCATCGGCATGGTAGTATGCTCGAACATTGTTTGCGACACTTGTGAACAACTTGCGACACTTGCGAAAGTTGTAAGAAAAATGCGACACTTACGACAATTGAGAGGAACATGCGACACTTATCCAGTTGAGTAATTTTGACGTGTACGTGTAACAGTTTTTTTTGGAAACGAACCGATGCAAAAAAAATTCTCTCATATTTTACAGAAGTATCACAGTTTGGGAGACTCAAAGATATATTTGAGGTTGTTTTTCCCATAAATTCGCCAAATTCTGGGTGAGTTTTGTCTAAGTGTTCAAAGTTGGTCTCCAGTTTTTGGTGCATGTCAGCATCCATGCGAAGTTGATAGCCAGCTACAACTTTCAAATGTTTTCTTAATAATTGTTCCACTTCAGTTATCAACTTTACTTATAGTTGCACTCATAGAGTTTTGCTACTTTAATTAAAGATATTGTTGCCAATTGTAATAAGTGATTATTATCTTTTTGATATAAAACATGTTAGCGACATTTCTTGTCTTGGGCCTGAGAACATCTAGGTCTGTAGGTTGCACGAAGAATGCCCAAGACAGCACGTAAAGCCCCATTTCAGGCTAAAAATCAAGTGAGCGGGCAAAATTACGTTGTCAATGGCCTGGATTCATCTATTAAAGCAAATCGACGGTCGGCGGGAAATCGCAGTTAGCGGAGTTGCGCCGGGATTAGCGCGATAGGTAGTGTCTATATACATTCATGAAGGATCTCGGTCGTCCATCCAAAAGGACATGTGGTGCACGATCATGTCATGTCGGAATTCGGGGATTCGAGGGGTAAGAGCTCCTCGTCATTTTACATCTCGAAACCCCGAACCTTGAAATGTCGATAAGCACCCTTCAAAGCTAAGCCCATGGTCCTAGCACCCGGTCACGTCAAGCGAGCCTGATAATGGAGGCAACCCTCTTCTAAAATCAAATGCCATCTCGATCGTTCCTCTAGAGGACATGCGGCGTACATCCATTCTTTCGCGGTTTGGTCAATCGGGATTTTGAGAAACGTTGCATTGTGAACCCTCGGTGCTAGAAATCCCGAAAGAATCAGGACTGTCCATCTGAAGGACGCACAGCGCAATAGTTGAGCCACGAGTAGGGGCCCTTCGGGATTTTCATGTTGAAAGCGTTGAGGTCATCTCAACCGTTCATCCATCAGCAAGGGTCAGGAAAATTTAATTTAAAGAGGGCATAGATCTGGACGATCATAATCCAGGAACTCAAATTCACGGATAAGGTTCCATTCTGCACCCCCTCCGTCATTCTGGCTTTAACGAGAGGGGGGGGGGTCTGGAATCGGAGATAATGTATGCGCGCATATGGACGACCCAAGTCTCAACATTTAGATCTACGGTTAGGAGTAGATTTCGAAGGCCCCCCGCCATTCTACCTTTAAGCTGAGGGGGTGGGTCCGGAATCGAGTGTACATCTCTTAAAAGGTCAGGATCTAAGCACCTAAATCAGTGGCCGAGGATTCATTCCGGGCCCCTCTTGCCTTTCTGCCTTTAATCGGGCGGGGCTCCGGAATCAAACATGCAACTCTTCAAAGGTCAGGATCGGAGCACCTAGATCAACGATGCTCAGGCCTTTCCGGCCCCCCGTTGCCATCCTGTCTTTAATGAAAGAGGGGGGGTCCAAAATGGTGTGTTATTATTGTGGGGTCCCTTGCCTGTCGTGTCACCTTTGGTATCATCCTCTCCGTTGCCACCTATTCTCTACCTACCGCCTCCCTCTTCCCCTGTCATCTATCCAACTTCCCTCTCTCCATCCACATGACACTGCCTCATCTCGTAGTCCTCTCATCTCCTGCCATGTGTCCCTCTCACTCCCAGTCACCTCCTCCTATACTCCTGCAGTCCATTCTCCTTCCTCCTCTGTCCTATTCAAACCGTGTGGCATGCCTCAGTTGATGTCACAACTCACATTTCTTCTCCATCACCTCCACAGTGTTCACACCTTTAACCCCCATCACACCCTCGTCCACATCAGCCATAGGGGTCCCTCGCAACAATCCAGAGAAGTAGCATCCAAAGAAAGACCGTTCGACTGATCCAGGTGGCACCATTAGGATACCTCCACGTCCCAGAAGGCAGAGTTGACCGAGGCTGTCCCCGATCCCAAAAAGCAGTTATTGCGGCAGTTGCTGGTGCTTGAACATCAACTCCGCCATAAAGGGAAGGTCTGGAAAAGGACTAATTTACGTCGACTCAACTGCAAAAGGACAATCCGAAATCTGATGGCGTCTGTCATAGGCGCACGATCATCCTGAGTCTACATGGGCAGGCTGTCAGAAGCCTTGCAGACACAATTCTTTAATGCAGCGTCTCGTTTTTGTTGTTGTTGTTATTTTTGAGTATATGTAGGCGTTTTCTCCATTTTTGTAAACATCGATGGTAGAGCTAAGCTCCCGATTGTAAAGTTTTATCACAGACTCTAGTTCTCTGGTTATGGATTGGTATGTAAGATTTCTTGTTTAATGACAGATAGTCTTCTCACTCTATCTGGTTTTCATCTCATACTGAGAGAGTTCGTGATCGACTGATTCGTGCGAATGATTGCAATTATGTTATGGTAAAGGATTTATCGTTGCATTGTTGTATTCTCCAATTTTCTGCATTTGAATGTAAGAAGATCTTGCGTTTAGATGTTTTCCCCTACAGTCTGTTAGGAACCTGATGTTAACAATAGACCTCTGCTTTCCTCTTATACAAGTCTTCCCCCTTACTACAACTCATTGTCTGAAGTTATCTAAGACCTCGCTTGCCCATGCATGCCTGGCCTAGTTTCAGAGTTAGAACCACATCGTTTTGAGTTAACTTCCATTTGATCACCCCATTAAACAAATCATGACATAAAATGATGGGCGTCGGGCTCTGCTCCTACTGCAATCCAGGAGTGACTTCCGACGCCAACATTTCTGGCGCCGTTGTCGGGGACAAAGTTGAATGTTTTCCCTAGGTAGAACGACATTGAGCCTCTGATTTTGAAGGTGCATTAGACATCAGAGCCCTTAAAGATTGCTACTGTGCACCTAGCGACTCCACTGTGGCGACTCCATTGTTTCCACTTCACTCTTTCAGCTGTGGCTACTGTTAGCACACCTGAAAGCTGACCCTAAGGATCTTTCTCGAGAAGGATTCAGCAGCTGCTTTCTCAGCCTGAGAAGCTTCCTGGGGTAACAACAACGTTAAGATATGGTCTTTGATGGTGAACAAGGACCAGGCATATTTGAAGTTGCACATCTTTCACCTGGCACCTCCATGATTCGAGGATCGATTGGTGACTCCACTGGTTCGATATGGAGAAAATTATGGCTCAAAGGTTTGCTTTCTGTGACTTTTCCTAGATAGTTGGTTTTCCTAATGCACTTCCTGATAGAGACCAATGGGAAGATTTCCTCCTTGAATTTCATGCAACAAGTTGGGAGGAACCAACTGAGCATTTACTGGACTTCCATGAAGCTATTCACCGACACAATATTACGCATGAGGATGTCTGGATTAAGCTCTTCAGGTGTTCATTGAAGGGAGCTGCTCTTGAGTGGTGTCGATCTCTTCCTGCTGCAAGCATCCACTCTTTAACAGGTTTTCATACGGCTTTCAATTCATTTTCTAAAGATTATTTTCCAGCTGATTGTTTGTATGAAAACTGTTGTGAGGAGTTTTCTTCACTCCATGAAGCCTCTGTTGGCCCTGAAGACCAGGTCCATGATGAAGCTTTTACTGTGGAGGAAAGCATTTTCCAGGAAAATATAGAGGCGTTGAATGATATTAATTGTGTTAGCCCTAGAACAGAATCATCTGACATCATATCATATGCCTCTATTCTTTTAGATGTTCATAACGATCAACATGCCTCTTGTGGAAATTGTGAGTTTATAGAGAAAATGTGGTCCATGGTAGATGACTCACCTAGATATCGGGTTGAAGCAGATGTTCCTAGCAGCTCTGCTCATGATGACGAAGACCCTCTCTTTTTAAAAGAGGGGTTAGTTGTGGAAGAGGATTCTTCTCTTTTCCCCCAGGGGGTTTCTCACGATATATTTTTACCCGGGATTAAAGAGAAAAGGATTATGTATGAGCAACCAGAAGCAGCAGGTCCCTCTGTCCTTGAAACATAAATTTTTTACGGGATCACTATTCTGGAGGAGGGTCATATCAATGAAGGACAACCCCTTTTCGATGTATATTATAGTGATGATGAGCAGCAAGATTATCCTATATTTGATCACTATAAAGATACTGAAGAGCCAGTCAGCAAGCAGAACCACCCCATGGTCCCTATTTATGATGAATAGGAATCTGACCCGGGGGAGAGCCAAGAAGAGGAAAAGGAACCAGAGGAACAACTGAGCACATATTTCATTCCAGAGCCAGTCAGCGAGCAGCTACCACCTGAGATCAGTGAGCCTACGTCATTTTTCCACTCGACTGTGCTTATCAAATATATTCAACCACATGTGAGCAACTCTGTAGCAGAAGAGGCTATCTGTCACCAGTTTTCTGGGATTGGCCACTCATTCTATGACCCTGTCAGCAAGTACATGGAGTGGCATTTCCCCTATGCCTTGGAGCCGCCCTATTTCATCTCAACTCCAGCCTGTAAGGAGGAGTTGAAGAGTGTAACCATTTTGTTGTCACAGTTACACCATCTGTTAATGATCATTGACAGAAGGAAGGAGCTTCTATCCAGGAAGCTGCTTGAATGGCTATGGTGGAAATCTTCTTTCACCTAGCCCCATGTAAAGTATTTTATTAGTTTAGGATTGTATATAAATAAGCTCCTTTGAGCATGTATCTTTATTTTGTTTCTTTTATTTTTTGGCTTGTATTTTCAGTAGTGGGATGTTTTGAGCCTGGCTCCATAGCCCAACAGCAAGGCACTGAAGCTGCGGAATGAGTTCTTAGAGCATCACAGGGACGACTCTAACCCCCATGGATCCTAATGTTAGCGACATTTCTTGTCTTGGGAATGAAAACATCCAGGTCTGTAGGTTGCACAAAGAACGCCCAAGACAGCACGTAAAGCCCCATTTCAGGCTAAAAATCAAGTGAGCGGGCGAAATTACGTTGTCAACGACTCAGATTCATCTATTAAAGCAGATCGACGATCGGCGGGAAATCGCATTTAGCGGAGTTGCACCGAGATTAGTGCGATAGGTAGCATCTATATACATTCATGAAGGATCTCGACCGTCCATCCAAAAGGACACGTGGTGCGCGATCATGTCATGTCGACTTTCGGAGATTCGAGGGGTAAGAGCTCCTCGTCATTTTACATCTCGAAACCCCGAACCCCGAAATGCCGATAAGCACCCTTCAAAGCTAAGCCCATGGTCCTAGCACCCGGTCACGTAAAGAAAGATTGATAATGGAGGCATCCCTCTTCTAACATCAAATGCCATCTCGACCGTTCCTCTGGAGGACACGCGGCGTACATATGTGCTTTCGTGGTTTGGTCAATCGGGATTTTGAGAAATGTTGCATCGTGAACCCCTGGTGCCAGAAATCTCGAAAGAATCGAGACCGTCCATCTGAAGGACACACGGTGCAATATTTGAGCCACGAGTAGGGGCCCTTCGAGATTTTCATGTTGAAAGCGTCGAGGTCATCTCAGTCATTCATCCATTAGCAAGGCTCGGGCAAATTTAATTTAAAGAGGGTGTAGATCTGGACGGTCGTAATCCAGCCACTCAAATTCACGAATGAGGTTCCATTCCGCACCCCCTCTGTCATTCTGGCTTTAACGAGAGGGGGGGGGGGTCCGAAATCGGATATAATGTATGCGTGCATCTGGATGGCCCAAGTCTCAGTGTTTAGATCTATGATCAGGAGTGGATTCCGGAGGCCCCCCGCCATTCTACCTTTAAGCGGAGGGGGGGGTCTGGAATCGAGTGCGCAACTCTTAAAAGGTCAGGATCTGGGCGCCTAAATCAGCGGCTAAGGCTTCATTCCGGACCCCTCTTGCCTTTCTGCCTTTAATCGGGGGGGGGGGTCCATAATAAAACACGAAACTCTTCAAAGGTAAGGATCAGAGCACCTAGATCAACGATGCTCAGGCCTTTCCGGCCCCCCGTTGCCATCCTGTATTTAATGAAAGAGGGGGGGGTCCGGAATGGTGTGTTATTATTGTGGGGTCCCTTTCCTGTCATGTCACCTTTGGTATCGTCCTCCCCATTGCCACCTGTTCTCCACCTACTGCCTCCCTCTTCCCCTGTCATCTATCCAACTTCCCTCTCTCCATCCACATGACACCGCCTCAGCTCGTCATCCTCTCATCTCCTGCCATGTGTCCCTCTCACTCCCAGTCACCTCCTCTTGTACTCCCGCACTCCATGCTCCTTCCTCCTCTGTCCTATTCAAACTATGTGGCATTCCTCAGCTAATGTCACAGCTCCCATTTCTTCTCCATCACCTCCACAGTGTTCATGCCTTTATTCCCCGTCACACCCTCATCCACATCAGCCATAGGGGTCCCTCGCAGCAGTCTAGCGAAGTAGTGTCCAAAGAAAGACCGTTCGAATGATCCAGGTGGCACCATTAGGAGACCTCCACGTCCCAGAAGGCAAAGTTGACCAAGGTTGTCCCCGATCCCAAAAAGAAGTTATTGCGGCAGTTGCTGGTGGTTGAACATCAACTATGCCATAAAGGGAAGGTCCGACAAAGGACTAATTTATGTTGACTCACCTGCAGAAGGACAATCCGAAATCTGATGGTGTCTGTCATAGGCACACGATCATCCTGAGTCTGCATGGGCAGGTTGTCAGAAGCCTTGCAGACGTAATTCTTTAATGCAACGTCTCATTTTTGCTGCTGTTGTTATTTTTGAGTATATGTAGGCGTTTTTTCCATTTTTGTAAACATCGATGGTAGAGCTAAGCTCTCGATTGTAAAGTTTTAGCACAAAATCTAGTTCTCTGGTTATGGATTGGTATGTAAGATTTCTTGTTTAATGACAGACAGTCTTCTCACTCCGTCTGGTTTTCATCTCATACTGAGAGAGTTCGTGATCGACTGATTCGTGCGAATGATTGAAATTATGTTATGGTAAAGGATTTATCGTTGAATTGTTGTATTCTCTAGTTTTCTGCATTTGAATGTAAGAAGATCTTGTGTTTAGATGTTTTCCCCTACAGTCTGTTAGGAACCTGATGTTAACAACAGACCTCTGCTTTCCTCTTATACAAGTCTTCCCCCTTACTCACCCTTACTACAAATCACTGTCTGAAGTTATCTAAGACCTCGCTTGCCCATGCATGCCTGGCCTAGTTTCGGAGTTAGAACCACATCATTTTGAGTTAACTTCCATTTGATCACCCCATTAAACAAATCGTGACATAAACTGAAGGGCATCGGGCTCTGCTCATGCTGCAATCCAGGAGTGACTTCCGACGCCAACAAAACACATTTTTGTTTAGGTCAAATTAAGGATAATTCATAGAATATCGCTTCACCACAACTTCAGTCAAGTTCAAACAATGTATATAAATTCTGATTTACGAGTGATAGTGGAGTTGTTTGGTAGGATCTAATTGTAATGAGAATTTAACTATTGAATTAGATCCAAGAATGATGGTCAAATCCTTTGGGAAAATACATAAATACATCAATGTTTGAATGTAAAGGGGTTCAGAGTTTTGGGTAAAAGAAATCATAAGGATTGTATCCAGAGCTTCAAATAAAAACTGTAAAAATTTCTTACCTAGTGAATACAATTATTGGTGATAGTTTGTGTTTTGTCTCAAATATTTTTTATCTTTTCTTACTTTGGATGAAAATTTAAGATGTGTACAATGTGCATTTATTTCCCCTTTCAACTATTGTTTTAATGGATTCCCTTCACCATCACACAACCTGGTAATCAACTATTGTTTTTGTGAAAAGGGATCTATTACATTTGCAACCTATGGGGATTATTTGTATCTGTTTTTTGTCTTTTAGGCCTTGAAATATTATTTTGAAATCTGAAATTCTACACAACATGAATATTATTGTATTGCATGTTGTATTTCACTTGTTTTTCCTCTCATATATTTAATTGTTCATCACTATGCATGCCACCATCCATGAGAAATATTACAACAACAATCTCAGTTAGTTTAACTATATCCATATCCTTTAAATACCCATCAACAAATTGAACAAATAACATTTCATGAAACCTAATCATCTGAAATCCTTGAGGTGGCCTAGCTCTTCCCTTTTATCAGTGAAGTGTAGACTTTAGGACCAACATCTTATGGCGCCGTTGTCGAGGAATGAAGTAATGAAGAAATATTTCTGTGGGAGAACGACAACGATCAGATTTGGTTTTTTATGGTGAAAAAAATCCAGACACAAATAGTGACTGCAATATTTCACCTGGTGAATACACAATCAAAATAATCCACTGGAGGATGAGCCCAACCAACAGAAAATGAAAAGGTGGAAAGAAAAGACCAGGTACCAAGCCATCAGTTTTTTCAAAGATCTCATATTTTTCTTCATCAATTCATTCCTATATTTTCCTTTACGTGTGAAAATAATTATCTTATGCTTTGTTTACTCAGATGATTATAATACTATAGTGGTAAATACATCCTTGAGAAGAGAATATTTTCCCTCTTGCATTATTGATCTTAATCTCATTGCTTCATTTGAACTCACTAGCCATAATGTTAGTCATATCCAAACTTCTCCAGATCATGACCAATCATGTAATCCTGTGAATAATAAATCTGATTCACCACTTATTGAAATCATTGTTCCACCTTGTAATCAACTTATTGAATTCAGTCCAATATCAAGAAGTATTACAAACTTCTGAAACTGCCACTCATCATCCATAAGTATCCTCCAATTTTTTTATATTATCTTTTTAGGTTCAATGGAGAAGACCATTCGAAAATCGAGCAACACATGGTTTCTTTTGAATGATTCATTGATCGTATGCAAATAATCCATGAGGATGTGTTCATGAGAACTTTATGTAAATATTTATATGGGGATGTTGGGTTCTGGTTTAGAAACTTGAAAGTTGGTTCTATTAGTTCATCGAATGATTTGCGTAATGTGTTTTTGATATATTGGGGTGAGAACAAATCCTTTGAAAAATACCTATCAGAGTTATACACCTTGAGAAGGGAGCATGATGAAGTTGTTATTGTATTCAATTGAAGTTTCATAATTTTTATCTTAATATGCCCATGGAAATTTAGCCTACTGAAGTCGTTGTTGTGGTGCAATATACAATTGCACAACACCCTGATCTGGTTCTTTTTCTTAGAGAGAGAAGTTCATCGTCATTGCAATAGATGTTCATTGATGCAGAGGAGATTGAGGACAACATCTGAGCTTGTGGAAAGCTCTTAAATCTACTTTTGGACGAAGATTTGGAACAGGAACAAGTTTATGAGAAACAAAAATCATATTTGGATATAGAGGAATCCAAGGAAGGATATGGAAATCAGAAATCTAATCCGGGTTTTCATTTGCTTCAACATACTAATGTATCACTTTTAGATTTTTATTCTTCCTCGGATCCTGAAGCTAATAAATCATTTTTTTCTATTCTTGAAACTAAGTATATTGATGATTATCACAAAGATGAATTTACATGTACATGTGAACCTTTTCTTAGTTATGAGCAAAGGGATGAGTTTGTTAATGATGACTTTCATGAAGATTTTGTAGAGAGTGATGATCAATTTTTCAAACAACAAGTTGCTTCCCCTCAACATCTGACTGTAAATATTGGAGATCAACTAACATTCTTGACTTATGATAACCTTCAGGATTATATATGTTTAAATTTTGGTCGAGAAAATGAGGAGCTACAGGAGCAGTTGGACATGTTTTCTTTCTCATCAAATGATTCCCTCACTACACAAGTTGTTCCTACTCCTGGAATAAATGGAAGTAAATGGTTGTCCTCTAATTTTTATGATGCCTTTTCTTTGAAATCTGCTAAATACATTTATGTACAAGACAATAATCAAAATTTGCAAGGAAAATTTGTTGCTCAAAATTTTTATGAAGACCAAGATGCTTGTGATAGTAGAACTGTAGATTCAGAAACAATACTTTAGTTTAATTTGTCATTGCCTCAAATGCTTCTAGTAGTGATGAAATTTCCACTCTAAACATAAAGGGAGAAATCAACAATGGAAGCAGATTGAAACATTTTCCCATTCCATTTTTGGGTCTCAAAAATGGGGATGTTCACATTTCTAATGGAGCATATTTTTCACAAGGACAGTCTATTCATATGGAGTAGAAATACATGAGTTTACTATCAATACAAAGTTAATTGGTCATGATTTTTATGATCCTATGGATGCATACTTAGAGGATTTTATCAGTTTTAATCCTCTATGATGGTTTCACTCCAAGTGTGGGGTTCATATTCAGAGCGAGTTGTCATTTCATTTTCAAATTTTTATTTTCACAAAGTAGGTTCAAGAAATCTATTTAGTAGATCAATTGCTTGAATGGTTACTATGGAAATATGCTTATACTTGAGTAGAAAATTTCAGAAAATTAGAGTAGGAGAATAAGCTCGCTTTTCCGAGCATTTGGTTTGTAGTAGTTTAGTGTGAATAAAAGACTCCATATCCAAATAAAGGCACTAGGGTATAGTTGAAGGTTTGGTTTTCAGTTCAAATAAGACAGATAGCAAGGCTAGTAATCAGAATGAAAGCAGTTGGTGATAAAGGGGCATGAATTAAGAACCAAATGCACATAGTCTGTTGTTCTTAGCACCTCACACAGAGGTGCTATCCCCATTTGGAGCCAATGTTATATCCTAGGCCTGCACTATTGTTTTCCATTCCTCCACCATGCAAATCTAATTTTCAAACCCTTCCTTTGTACTTTTTGGTTTTCATTTAAGATGTGTTGGGTCATTTTTTGTTGTTTTATTTTCTTAGGCGTTTTTTTTCCCTTTCCTAGTTCTTTACAAATTCAATTGTTCTTATGATTTGGATTCAATGCAATAAGTTCACCATAGTTATGTCACTGATGGGTTGCAAACAATTTAAATCAGGTCCTTAGTGAGAAAAGAGGTTGATTGCAATAATAACCCTATTCTTGCAAACAACAGTTAACAAGTTGTTTTTTGGGTGTTAACGATCAGATAAGGATCATGCATATGTGCGCCATGATATGTTATCATTACAGGGTAATGAATTATATTCTTGGAAGGAACTAAATATATCTTAGTTGTGTATGCATTCCGAGGATGAGGTAGTGATTGCAACCATGCAACAAGACAAAAAATTCTAGAACAAAGACAAGGAGCCAAAGGAGGACCAGACAACATAGTCCAGAAATTGTTGTTGCATATTTCGTGCCTATGGAAACCCTGATCAAGGAGTCTCCTGAGATCAAAAAAGGTAAAAATAGGAAAGGAATCCTAGTCATTGAAATACCAAGAAAACCCAACCGAAAACCAAATCCAAAAATCAACTAACGTTAAATTATGAGGTGTTTTTTAAGACATCCTTGAAGAACCAGAAATTCATAGAAATTGAGGATGATGAAATAGAAGAAGAGTCCCCCAAAATTTTATAAACATGGATGATATGGCCATCCATACACTAAAGAATATGAAGGGAGATAAGGTTAAGCTGGAATGTGACAAGGAGGAGGCCCCAAGCATGGAATGTGCCACTGTAAATAAAGTACCCTGCATATTATGAACCAGAGAAAAATATGGTGGACTTGGGTCTAGAACCTGAGGAGGACTCTAATGGCCCATCTCTAGATGCAGAGATAGTTCCTAAATAGGCCCCACATAAGGTTAAATATTATATTTAAGGTAAGAGATAGGAGATGCAACAACATGTGGGAGAAATGGTTGGCCAAAAATTTGGGGTAGCACCCAAATATGAGATGACAACCATCAAGTACAAGTTCAGAAGTAACAAATTCAGAGTTTGCAACAACAAAAGAAATATATTGAATGTAGCATACTAAGATACAAAGGAAATACCATAGGCTGCAAAAGAAGTACCAAAAGCTGCAGAAAAAACCTTAAAAGGCATTGCTCTAATTTTCTTAAAATGCTATGTTTTTTTTCCTGTTTTTGTCATTATCTTCCGTCGTGCCTCCCGAACACCTGGAGGTGAGTTTGTAAAAACCAAAAGATTTTTTTTTGAGAAAAATCCAATTCAAAAAAACCTCCCTCAGTTTTTACACATGTATTACGGTTTAGGAGAATCAAAGAGACCTTTGAGGTCGTTTTTCCATAAATTCGCCAAACGTTGTTTTCCCTATTTTAGTCATTATCTTTGGGAACACCTTATGAATAGATGGAAATTAATTTTGGAAAATAGAAAGAGGTTTTTGTTGAGAATGGTCCCATGCACAAAATTCTCTCTCAATTTGTACACAGGTATCACGGTTTGGGAGACTTGAAGAGATATTTGAGGCCATTTTTCCCATAAATTCTCCAAATTCTGGGTGAGTTTTTCTTAAGTGTTCAAAGATGGTCTCCAGTTTTTGGTGTGCATGGGAATCCATTCAAAGTTGACAACCAGCTACAAATTTCAAATGTTTTCTTAAGAATTTTTCCACTCCAGTTATCAACTTTACTTACAGTTGCACTCGTAGAGTTTTTCTACTTTAGTTAAAGATATTGTTGCCAATTGTAATAAGTGGTTATTCTCTTTTTGATAAAAACCACATTTTTGTTTAGGTCGAATTAAGGAGAATTCATAGACTATTTCTTAACCATAGCTTAACTCAAGTTCAAACCATGTATATAAATTGTGATTTACGAGTGATAGTGGAGTTGTTTGGTAGGATCTAATTGTAATGATAATTTAACTGTTGAATTAGATCCAAGAATGATGGTAGAATCTTCTGTTAAAAGGCATAAATACATCAATGTTTGAATGTAAAGGGTTTCATATTTTTGAGTAAAAGTAATCATAAGGATTGTAGTTGGAGCTTCAAACAAAAACTGTAACAATTTCTTACCTGGTGAATACAATTATTGGTGACAGTTAGTGTTTTGTCTCAAATCTTGTTTATCTTGTCTTACTTTGGATGCAAATTTAAGATGTGTACAATGTGCATTTATTTCCCCTTTCATATATTGTTTTAATGGATCCCCTTCACCATCACACAACTTGGTAATCAACTATTGTTTTAGTGAAAATAGATCTATTACATTTGCAACCTGTGAGAATTATTTGTATATGATTTTTGTCTTTTAGGCCTTGAAATATTATTTTGAAGTCTTAAATTCTACACAACAAGAATATTATTGTATTACATGTTGTATTTCACTTGTTTTTCCTCTCATATATTTAATTATTCATCACTATGTGTGCCACCAACCACGAGAAATATTACAACAACAATCTCAACTAGTTTAACTATATCCATATGCTTCAAAGACCCATCAACAAACTGACCAAATAACATTTCATGAAACCTAATCATCCTAAATCCTTGAGGTGGCCTAGCTCTTCCCTTTTAGCAATCAAGTGCAAACTTTAAGACCAACATATTTCATGCAAAATAAATGAAAGGAATTTATCCATCTTGTCATGCATTTAATATAGATATATTCATAGTAGGCTTGTCTATCTTGTCATGCATTCAATGCAAAACCAAAAAATCATTTCCAACTTCTAGAGTATATCTCTATGTGCATTAGGGTTGTTTTCATATGAAAAATCATGGTCAAAACTAAGTCTATATTGTTCAGTGGCACTCTTGAGGTGGAACGACGATAAAACCTAGATTTTGAAAGAGTGTTATTTGGAATATTGTAGAGTTGCAAATATCCTAGAGCGTACATGAGATGCATCCTTATTCAAAAAGAGAGGATTACCAGGGACCTTATTGTATCTTATTTCTCACAACCATATTTTTGTGCCATTCTACAACCTAGGTTGGGTTTGACATTGAATTTGGGAGTGAAAGACATTATTTGGCTAAGTAACAGTGTAAAATATGAATGGTAGTTTGCAAAAATTGGCTCCTAGTTTGAACTAGTACCTATGTATTAGAATAATGACAAGGGAATCGAGCACTAGTGGGGGGTTTTCATCACTAATTAATGATATTCCATTGTGGGAAGATGATAGGCTACCAAAAGGAACAAACCTCGCGGTAATAATTCTCAAATAGAAGATCTAGAAAACTTGTATTCCCAATATAACAATTTGATGTGCGGGTGGTTATGACAAGGGAAGGGGACAACTAGAATGTTCATGTGGAAAATATTCCAATTGATGAGCCACAATGTGTTGAGCCCACTATTTTTTTAGGAATTTGAAAAAAAAATTATAATCCCATAATGGAAGAAGTGGATGGGACGAGACAGATGGGTATTTAATCCCACGTTTGATCCATATTTTGACTTTGGACTAATGAGTGTACTACAAGTTCCATGTATTAGAACAACCCCTGTAGTAAATAAGTGTATACGTCTACTACTATGTAGGACACACTTACATATTGTTGAATCAACATATGCTTATTAGCAAAGAAAAGGTTCATGCCATCACTAGATTAATTGCAAATGATCAAGATGTGGAAAAAACATTCCATTTAGGAAAATTCGTGGAAGGATTAAAGGAGTAATCCATTGTGAAGGATTACATCTATGTAAGATACAAGGAAAGAAAATTCCCCATGATTATAAGGTAAGATATATAAATCACATTTTAGTACTTGTCATCAAATAGTTGTTTTTGATGTGGGTCCTACAAAAGTATAGACAATAAAAATGTTCTAAAGCTACTACTTACATTGTTGATTTATATGACAGAGGAGCCACACACTGAGTTCTCCTCTAGAGACTTTCCTTACTCTTATACCAATTGATGTAGTGACAAGTACTCAAGTACTCAACCTATCTCAATATGAAATGGAAAATAAATGGTCTTAATAACATAATTAGATAACAAATTGCGAGGAGGAAGACATATACACAAAGAACATGACCATCTAGCCAAAGAGTAAGAAACAATTCTACTCATTCTCATTAATATTGTTTAATATCTAGAAATTCAAAAATGCACCTCGATGTCACTACTATAGAATAAAGGCCTCTCATTAGGGAACTAACCATCCAACCCTCCAACAATCTAACTCAACACTCTTGGGATCAATGCATTATGGTAGTGCTCAATCAAGTTCTCTATTGACATATCCTCTTAATGTCTTCAACATTTTTTATTGTTGCATTGGTTCATCTACTCTTCTTTTCTCTATCTCTAACTATGGCACATGCTTATTTAGCTTCTAGAGATACCAATTCAATTTCCCAACCTGCATTATGTCTCAAGCATATAATCTATACCTTTATGCTCTCTGCACCTTGGCTCCCTACACATTCTCTTCTCTATCTATCTACCCAAGAACATTCCTCTTCATATGTGCCTCACATCCTTCTACACCCATTCTCATACGTGTTTGAGCATATTTTACGTGTGTTACTAACTATCACACTTTCTTTACCCACACCTTCATCTCCCTTACACGCCATTGTGTTTGTTCCCTCATCTCTTACTTGTATACTCTTGCATCACTCCATTATACCACCTCCTTTTACCCACACGTTATTCTCCCTTACACACCATTATGTTTGTGCCCTCATCTCTTTCTTGCTTAGATGCTCTTGCATCACTCCATTATACCACCTCCTTCATACTCTTGCATCACTCCATTATACCACCTCCTTCATAGCTTCTTAACATATTGCACTATCACCCTTCCCTCATAAGCATTATGATATTATAAGATTCATCCATACAAGCTAACCAATATTCATACTATTACTTTTATTTTATTTTATTGAGAGTGGTATTTCTTGTCTCATTATGCTTTTACCCTTTTAACACAAACTCTTTCTTATGTTATTTCCATAATGTGGTTTTCCTTTAGATTCATCTATCTGTTAGACAACTGAGAGGGGGGGTGAATCAGTGGTTACCATGCTTAAACAATTATGGTTCTTTTAAACTCTTTGTAGAGACACTAAATGATGATCACAATAATGCAGGGAAATAAACAATGGCACTTTCAGCATCATTCACATATATGATAAACACAGAGACAAATATTTCCCAAGGAAACCCATGCAAGGTAAAAACCTCTTTTTCTTTATATGATAAGTAATGGTTACAATATTTACAGTATCATACATATGAGCGCCAACTCATAATGAGGCTACAACCTCAGTTTTGCAAGCTGCAACTTGCTGAGAGCACCAACTCTCTGTTTTCTCTAGCACTCACTAGAGGGAAGCACCAACTCCCTGGTTTCTCTAGCACCAACTCCCTGGTTTTTCTAGCACCACCTAGAAGGAAAGCACCGACTCCTTGTGTTCAAGCACCCACTTGAACCTTTGAGGACACCAGTCCTCCCTAGCTCCTCCCAACCACCCTGAAATATAAATCTTTGCTACTGAAACTTATTACAGTGGCATGATGTTCAATAATGGCTTACCAGACTCATCACTGTTCTACTTCATTTCATTGCTCTGTCTACCTCATTGCCTTTCTGCACACATCACTTGCGTTGTTGTTCTTCTGATTTTTATGCTCTGTGCGCCATGTCCATTCACTGCACAGTTCCTCTTCTGTGCTCTTTAGCTGCTGCACTCTCCTCCTTCTTCACACATGAATCACCTTTACCAACAACAACCACAACAACCCCCTTCTCTTCTCTGTACTATGTATATATCCCTTCTGTGCATCTTGTGCATGCCATATTTGCCATTCCTATGCATGCTCATACTGCGCTAATCTACTCCACCTCTCGAGTGCTCTGCGTGATCATCATTGTAACTCTTCATCTTCTCTGGCTGTTTTCCCACACGTTCACCATCACTGGATGTTATGTTGAGATTCCTCAGCCTCTCTGGCAGTTGAGACTCTTCGTCTTCTCTGTGACAGTCGAGCTCACCTTCTTTGTTTTAGTTACCGGCTTCCATGCTCATCCATCTGTCAATCCCTTCTAAGAATAGTCTTCCTTCACTTGGACAAAGCTTGGAGACTCTTCATCTCCTCTGGCGATCACACAGGGGTCTCTTCGAATTCTCTAGCAGACGCCATCAATGGTTTCTGGTAGTTTCACTGTGTCGTGCATCAGTAGACCCCCGATCAACACTTGATCTAACGGTTCAGATTACATCGCGATTGCACCTATCGCGATATCAGGATTCCTGATGTTAATAATCTTTGACATGTCCAACTCTCGATCCCCGAAACTTCGACAAGGACTGGAATCAACGGTCCAAATTCAACTTTAATCTGACGGCTCATATTACATCGCGATTTCACATATCGCGATATCGGGATTCCTGATGTCGATATTCTTTGACATGTCCAACTCTCGATCCTTGAAACCCCGACAGGGAGTCGGATCAATGGTCCACATAACCTCCTGAGATGGACAGTCCTCCTGCTTCCGAGATTTGTGAGGCCTCTACTCCTTGCACTTTTTAAAGATCGTGCAGGTTTTCCTCGATCCAACGGTGGTCGGACCCTGCGCTCAGATCTGATGCCTCTAACTTCAATTAGCCCTCCGGCTAAGCTCGTGGTCCACGTGTCCTCCCCATATATGACCGCAGCCAAACCTCCTCATCGGGGTTTCGAACTTTCCAATGTCGAAACATGTATGTCCTCAGGATTCGCGATCCCTCGAATCCCGACGCGCTCTTTACGCACTAGCTCTCCTGGATAGGCTCCTGGCCCATATGACCGCTATCCCTGTGACCGCAGTCTTACCACTCGTCAGGGTTTCGAGCTTTTCAATGCCGCAATGCATTGTCTCACAGGATTCCCTATATGTGAAACCCCGATGAGTCAACCTTCCTTTCGGGATTTCACCTAGGATTTTCCCGATGGTAAACCTCGTGTAGCTCATGTCCGATCTGACAGCTGACGGGATTTCTGAATGAGATCCAACGGCTCTCGATCTCTGTCTTCCTTCTCCTCTGCGAACTCCTGTATCTTGATCTTTTCTGCACACGTTCTCCTCGATGTTGTTCCTCCTGAGCTTTCACTTCCGAATCCCCAAGGGATTCTTGGACTTCTGCGCCTCTACAGAGTCTTCACATGCACACTCAGTGATGTCTCTCCTGAGCTTATGTTGTTCCTGTTTTTCCATCGATGCACACTCTAATCCTGCCATATTCATTGTTGTACTTTCCATCAATGACAAGCATACGCTACCTGTTAAACATTTGCGAACAATCTCCCCCTTTGGCATTGATGGAAACTGAAGCACCCAAATTCTTTTCTCCCCCTTTGACATCAATGTCAAAGAAGAGACATGCTCCCCCTGATCTATTGCAGTAATTTTAGGAGGCATTAGATATTNAAACAATACAAATCTCCCCCTAACAAGATGGACTCTTTTAGGTGTGAAACGAAATGACACCCAGCTTCTGTCTGAGATATTCAAACGGTGTCTTGGCTAGGGGCTTAGTAAAGATGTCTGCAATTTGTTCTGTAGTGGGAATGTAATGGACTTGAACAATCTGATTGTTGTCCTGTTCTCTCAGAAAATGATATTTTATGGGAATATGTTTTGTCTTGGAGTGGAGGAAAGGATTTTTAGACACACTGATGGCACTTTTGTTATCACAATGAATTGGGATCAGTGCAATATATTTTACCTCTAAGTCTGCAAGTGTCTGAATCATCCATAATACCCGTGTGCAGTAGGTAGCAGCAGCAATGTACTCTACCTCTGTGGTTGATAAAGAAATGGAACCTTGCTTTTTACTAAGCCAGGCTACTAAGGAGTTACCCAAGAAGAAGGCTCCTCCACTGGTGCTTTTTC
>JZKD02S1672738.1:734994-749430 GCA_000966675.3 Picea glauca
TTTAAACTCTTTGCTGAGACACTAAATGATGATCACAATAATGCATGGAAATAACCAATGGCACATTCAGCATCAGTCACATATATGAGAAACACAGAGACAGATATTTCCTGAGGAAACCCATACAGGGTAAAAACCTCTTTTTCTTTATATGATAAGTAATGGTTACAATATTTACAGTATCATACATATGAGAACCAACTCATAATGAGGCTACAACCTCAGTTTTGCAAGCTGTAACTTGCTGAGAGCACCAACTCTCTGTTTTCTCTAGCACCCACTAGAATGAAGCACCAACTCCTTGGTTTCTCTAGCACCAACTAGAAGGAAGCACCAACTCCCTGAGTGTTTCCAGCACCAACTGGATGGAAGCACCAACTTCCAATCATATAGGTACCAACCTGTATAACAGAGAACAAGAGTTCTCCCTTGCACCACCCTGCCACCCTGGTTTCTCTGGCTGCAACCAGATGGAAGCTACAACTCACTGTGTTCAAGCACCTACTTGAACCTCTGAGGACAACAGTCCTCCCTAGCACCTCCCAACCACCCTGAAATATAAAAATTTGCTACAGAAATTTATTACAGTGATATGGTGTTCAACAATGGCTTACCAGTCTTATCACTGTTCTGCTACATTTCGTTGCTCTGTCTGCCTTATTGCCTTTCTGCTCACATCACTTGCGCTGTCTGGTCTTCTTCTTTTTATGCTCTGTGAGCCATCTCCATTCTCTGCACAGTTCCTCTTCTGTGCTATTCAGTTGTTGCACTCTCCTCCTTCTTCACACCTGAATCACCTTTACCAACAACAATCACAACAACCTCCAACAGAAACAACAACCCTTCTCTTCTTTGTACCGTGTATATATAGCTTATGTGCATCTTGTGCATGAAATAGTCTCCATTCCTCTACATGCATACTCTTCATTGTTATCCTCCACTTCTCGAGTGCTCTATCCGATCATCATCGTGACTCTTCAGCTTCTATGGTGGTTCACTCCGCGTGTCCAGCATCACTGGGTATTATGCTGAGCTTTCTCAGCCTCTCTGGCAGTTGAGACTCTTCGTCTTCTCTGTGACAGTCGAGTCTTCATCGAACCTGATCGACGGTTCATGATCTTGATGAATCAACGGTCCTGATCTCATCGTGATCTCGCATCTCGTTGTTCCTTTGATGGATATTCTCGTCACTCCAATTTGTGATAGGTGAAGCTCCGAGATGGAGCTCAGATCAACGATCCACGTTATTTTGGTGTATTGACGGTCAGGATATTTTCGTGATCTCGCATCTCGCTGATCCTTAGATGAAGGTGCTCGTAACTCCAAGTTGCGATAGGTGAAACTCCGACATGGAGCTTTATGGTGCTCTGATCTTTCGCCATGCATCCTCTTGATCCAACTGTCCATGATTAAATCGCGATATCGCATGTCATGAATCTGGAGATGAATCATCTCGACTCTCCAAGTCGTGATCTGCGAAACTTCGATATGGAGTTGAGATCAATGGTCCACGATCTCGATGATTCTATGGTCCAGATCTCATCGTGAACTCGCATCTCGTGATTCCTTCGATAGGGGTTCTTGTCACCCTAAGTCGCAATCCGCGAAACTCCGATATGGTGTCCATCTGCTGACGTCATACGTGGATTGACACATGTTGAATACTGCCACGTGTCACTCTGATTCATGACTTACGTGTGCCTGAAATGTTGAATCATTCTGACACTTGTCATTACCTGATTTTGCCACGTGTCCCTAGCTGACGTGGTTTACTGTGATGAGTTGGGTCAACGATCTAGATCACTCTCGATTCAAAGGCTGCGATTGCATCGCGATATCGCATATCGCGAAATCAGGGTTCTTGATGTCAAGTGACATTGTCATATCAAAGTCCCGATCCCCGATGCCTCTCCATTGACTGGAATCAACGGTTCAAATTCAACCTCAATCTGACGGCTCAGATTACATCGTGATTTCACATATCATGAAATCAGGGTTTCTGATGTCAATAATCTTTGACATCTCTAACTCACGATCCTCGAAACTCCGACAGGGAGTCAGATCAACGGTCCACGTAATCCCTTGGGATGGACGGTCCTCCTGCTTTTGGGATTTTGTGAGCCCATTTTCTCCTTGCACTTTAAACACCGTGCAGGTTTTCCTCGATCCAACGGTGGTCGGATCCTACGCTCAAATCTAACGCCTGAGATCTATCCTCCTCTTCCGCGCATGCTCTTCTTGATTTTATTCATATCTGACGGCCCTCATGCTGTCGTGAATTTAGGATGGGATCCAACGACCAGCAATGCTTCTCCTCCATGCTTACACATCCTTCTTACTTGGAAGAATTTCAACTCTGCGCTAATTCCTCCTTAGCTTACGTTGTTCCTGTTTGTCCATCGATGCACATTTTGATTCTTCCATCTTCACTATTGTACTTGCCAGCAATGACAAGCATACACTACCTGTTAAGTATTTGCCAACAGTCCTCCATACATCAGTCGGTTCGATGGGAACCTCATGGTACCCATACTTTAGGTCAATCTTGTTGAATAAATTTTCCCCCTTGAGTTGGTCAAGAAGGTCATCAATTCGAGGAATTAGGTCTTGGTTCGTGACTGTGATTTTGTTTAATGCTCTATAATCAATGCAGAGCCGCCAGGTCTCATCTTTCTTTTGCAACAGTATAATTGGGCTTCTTCAAGTGGAGGATTTGGGTATGATGTTCCCCTTTTGAATATGCTCTTGGATCTTATTCTTGATTTCATCATTTTCCATCAACGAGCGATGATAGACCGGTCCATTAGGAAGAGGTGCACTAGGGGTTAGGTCAATTGGATGCTTGACCTAGCAATACGTCGGTACCCCGATGGGTGAGGATAATATGTCTCTGTACTCTTCCATGATCCCATTGATCTAGGTGGATATCAGTTTCCACCCACCTATTCCATGGGCTCAAAAAACAAATTTCCATCTTGGCAGTTTTTCGGCAGTTTTTCGAGTTCCAAACTTCCGGGACCATTTTGAGGCCCTAAACAACGTTTTTTGGCGATTCAGGTTCCAAGTGACTACGAAAGGCACTTACCTAGGCCAGTCAAAAATCGTTCTTCTCGGTTATAGATTTCCAACGGTGTATCGAGCACCCCAAACGGAGATCGTATGCAAAAGTTACACCCCCGGGAAGTTGACGTATCAACTACCCCCATCGGGGCCTGCAAACCTTTTGGAATTTCATCTTCTAGGATTATATTTTTGGATTTTACTTATGTTAAAAATGCCCTTAGAGCCTCATTATATTAATCATATTCTTTCGAATGCGAGTAATCGTCACATCTCTTCTCAAAGATAAGCTGCCACCATTCTAGCGAGTCTTCCACTTTGTATTTTTACAGTCCCTGTACATTTATTTCATTAATAGAAATCGTGTATTACTGTATATCTGTGAATCTTGTTATATGTATGATATATCTTTGTTATATTTTTGTCTCTCTTTCAATATCTCTGTATATTTATGTGTTATATCTCCGCTCTCATTTTGTGCCAAAAATAATCTGGATCAGTGGTATCAGAGCAGGCTTCTCTTGATCGTTTTCTCAGTACATGTCCCCGATGAGGTCTGAGTATAGAAATTTGGGTATCGATCTTGTCTCTCTTTAAGACAATCACTTTCAAATGCCCAAGAAACCCTCCATGGCGTAAGAAAAGTAAAACGACGGAGCAAACGATTCTATCAATCTGTTGCTTCAATAGGCTCTCACGCAACAGAGGGACGAAATGATGGAGAATTTTTCCCACATCCTTTAATGTTTGTCGATAGAAACATGCGTATATTCATCAAACAACCACTTTGGAAGCACCTCTCCTTTCAAGGTGCAGGTTAATTTTTATATTCCAATATTTGAAGGTCAGATAGATGCGGATGCCCTAGACAAATGGTTAAATCTGCTTAAAGTTTATTTCTCTGTTCAAAAAAATTTCGATAGAGAAAAGATCACCTTCGTGCTCCTTAAGGCTCTCCCCCATGTCAAACTTTGGTGGGAAACTTACTGGGAGAAAATTTCCACAAAGGAGTCTGGAATATATGGGGCCGAGCCCACTTGGATTTTTTTTGTGGATGTGGTAAAGGAACAATATTACCCTGTTGGAAACTATGAGGACCAGTACATGAGATGGACCACACTGCGGCAAGAGAGGGGACAAACAGTGTCGGAGTTCACCAATACCTTCCATACCTTGCACACCAAGTTGGGTATCAAAGACTCCAAGCGACATTTGGTTCTGAAATACCATGGGGCTCTACACAGATACATCCAAACTGAAATGGATTTTATGGATATCTCATCACTCAGTGTTGTGTATCGATGTGCTGTTAAAATCAAGCAGAAATTTAAGCACCAGAACAAACAGGAGTTCATATATACAAATCTGCAACAACCAAAGTATGAGAAAGACGGCCCTAACAAACAGCTTCCAGAAAACCATTCTAAGCCACAGGAATAGAAGTGTAACGAGAAGACGAAGGACACCAGAAAATGGTGTAATTTCCACAAAATCCCCTGGCACAACACCGATGAATGTCACTCAAAATAGTCATTGGTGGATGATATCAAAGACAAGGAGCCAAAACCTGATTCAGAATCTGATTATGAAAATACTGGTAAAATACAGATCATCGACATAGACCCCACTGCTATTGTCGTGACCGCAACAATTCAACCAGAAGAACCAACATATCTAGAAGAGGGGGAGCGCCTTTTTCATTCACAGATGTGGGTGAAGGGGACCCCACTGCATTTTATTGTTGATAGTAGAATCCAGAAAAACCTCATCTCAGCAGAGGTCGTCAAACAATTGGGATTGTCGACAACACCACACCCACAACCATACAACATCGGGTGGCTTCGCTAGGGACGAGATCTTCATGTCAGCCAACAGTGTCGATTGTCATACGACATCCAGCCCTTCAAGGATGAGGTATTATGTGACGTTTCCCCACTGGATGTCTATGATGTTTTTTTGGGCCAACCATATATGTGGAAGCACCATGCTATTTATGAGTCTCGACCCTGTAGTGTCATTGTTACTCTAGGGGTCATCTCTACAAAATACCAAAGGTAGTTCCAACTATTGTCCCACCTAAACAGTTTTGCAAGGTAGTATCTCATACTACAAAATTCATATTCTTCACAATCTGTTCAAAAGGGTAACAAAAGGATACCGCAACCACTACATCCTTGACCCAATCACCTTCTATCCAACAGAAGCAGGTCAAAAATATTGCAGCAAAATGCAAAGATTCCTTCTGCACACAGTCATCTCATATAGCTCGATTGGTTGAACAAATTCAACCTCGCCAACAACAGGTTCATGAAAGCCTTCCACAAATCGAGTAGCGTGACGTCTCCAGCAAGGCAAGCATCTCATCAAGATTTAGATTCAACAAACTCTTCCCTCTCTCCCCGAGGAAATCAACACAATGGAGACCATTGCTTACTAAGGAGGGAGGATTGATTCAGGTGGATATCGGTGGCCACCCACCTATTCCATGGGCTTGAAAAACAGTTTTCCATCTTGGTTGTTTTTTGGGTTCCAAACCTCCGAGGCCGTTTTGAGGCCCTAAACGATGTTTTTTGGGGATTTTGGGTCCAAGAAACTACCAAAGGAGTTGGCTTGGACTATTTGAAAAGCGTTCTTCTCGATTATACCTTTCCAACGGTGTATCGAGCACCCCAAATGGAGATCGTATGAAAAAGTTAAGCCCCTAGGAAGTTGACGTATCAACTACCCCCATCGGGGCCCGCAAACCTTTTGGATTTTCATATTCCAGGGTTAGGGTTTTGGATTTTACTTATGTTAAAAAGGCCCTTATAGCCTCGTTTTAATGATCATCTTCTTATGAATGTGAGTAGCCATCACATCTCTTCTTAGAGATAAGTTGCCACCATTCTAGTGAGTCTTCCACTCTGTATTTTTACAGTCTCTGTACATTTATTTCATTAATAGAAATCATGTATTTCTATATATCTGTGACTCTTGTTATATTTCTGATATATATATGTTATATTGGTGTCTCTCTTTCAATATCTCTCTATATTTATTTGTTATATCTCCACTCTCATTTTGTGCCGAAAATAATCCGGATCACCCATCCACTTGCTTCTGTTGCAAAGAGAGGCTCTGTGTAGAGGTCACAAATGTGGCATCGACCTTTTTCTTAATGTGAGAACGGATCACAAAGAAGACAAAATTCCCAGTTTGTGAAATGACCTTACTGCATTGCTTAGCATATATTAAATAAATAGCGGTAAGCGGTGCTACCTCTATTATCTTGTACAATTGACTACCCAAAGTAATAATAACACTGCAGGGTCTAGACTCATACACAACATGTTGCTTCCATGAATATGGTTGTCCTAAAATAACATCACAAAATTCAAGGGGAGAAATATCACATAATACCTTGTCTTTGAAGGGCTTGATGTCATAGGGCAGACGACATTGTTGGTTGACGCAAAGATCTCTTCCTTGGCGAAGCCAACTGATGGTTTAGGGATGTGGTTGTGCTTTCATTGACATGTCCAACCGCTTAATGACCTCTATTGAGATTGGGTTCTTTTTGTTGGAGAAATTTCTATTTTCGGCACACTAGTTCAGTGGGATTTAACTGACTAGTTATATTTTAGACTTTCTAATATTAGACCATCACTATTATGCATGCATTCCTATTATAGGATGTCATTGCCTATATGGGTGAATATCACTCACTCATTGATAAGATAATAATATGCATTGATTCTCATTCTTCATTGTGTATCTCTCTTCCTTTTCTTGATAAGCTTTGTTTGTGCATGCTTTAGCTAGATCTCCTGTGCATGTTTCCATGAAAAACTAACACTTTTGACTATCGATATTGAAAATGAAATGAATTAGAGCCCCATTTACCCACATGTGTGATTGAAAGAGGCGTTCCCCTTCCTTTGGTTCTTATGGTTCGCTTGTCTGGAATTTGGTGGTAGTGACAATGGCACTGGGTTCGGCATCGATAATCCGCTTCCCTCCTTCTGGATTTGATTCGGAATATGAATCTGCCTCTAACTCAGAATATTTTAGCTCATTCACCACTGATTTCTTGGAGAAACATTCTTCGATGTTGTGCCAAGGTATTTTATGGTATTCACACCCCTTTCCCTTGTCCTTCTTTGACTTCTCATTACCCTTCTTGGGTTGCGACTTGGAATGGTTATCCTGAGAGTGGCCATCTTTGCTCTGTCCCTTGTGTTGTGGGTTGGGGCCACCTTTTCCCTGCTTTGGCTATGAGGAGTTTGCAAATCCAAACTCTCGCCTCTTCTACTTAAATTTTCTTCTTGATCTTGACAACATATATATAAGCCACATCTAATGATGCGATGTTCAAAAAATCCATTTATGTTTGAATGTATCTATGAAAAAAACCGCGGTATTTGAGCACCATATTTCCTTCAAAGTATTTGATACCCAATTTGGTGCGCATGGTATGGAAAATATTGGTGAAATCTGGTACTGTTTGGTCCCTTTCTTGACGCAGCATGGTTATTTAATGGAATCCTTGAAGGAATCCCATGTAGGGGTGACCAAAAATATTGTATATTCTTCTATGTATTTTTTCTAAGAGTAAGTATCCCACCAGTCCTTAACATGGGGGATGTCCTTGAGGAGTGCAAAATTAATCTTTTCCCCGTCGAAAAAATTGTGGACCGAAAAATTTCCTTCGAGTAGGTTCAACCATTTATCTACAAAATTCGCATATATCAGTCCTTCAGATAATGGAATATCAAAATTTACTTGTACCTTGAAGGGGGTTGCATGGTCTCTTGATGAAGATGTGTCTCTTGTGGGCATCCACCGAAGGATCTCTGCAAAGTTATCCATCATTTTGTTCCTTTGTCGCGCAAGGGATTCTTCAAGCAACAGTTTAAAAGGATCTCCTGGTCCATCAACTTTCTTCTTGTCCCCCATGAGTTTTTGTTGGGATCAGTGCAACTGATCTTGCAAAAGATTGATTGGTTCGAGTCCCAACTTCTTGTACCCATATCTTGTTGGGGACATGCGCAAAGAAAAATAAATGAAGAGCAAACTGCTCTGATACCACTGATCCATATTTATTAGCAGAACGAAATGAGTAATAGACTGAATAAAATAACACAAAGATACAAAGACCAATAACAAATATCCAATGAACAATAACTTCTATTAAATAAATAAAATAGGCTGAAACTATAAAATTGTAGAACTGAAAACAACTTGCTCGAATGGTGGTAGCTATCTCTGAGAAGAGATGTGGCTCTTATGCACATCCATCTGAGAAAAATCATTACAATGAGTCTCCAGAGGCCTTTTTAACATTACTCATGAATTTCAAAACCCTAGACATCCAAAAACCTAACCCTAGGAGATGAAATGCCAAAAGTTATGTGGTCCTCGATGGGTAAGTTGGTACCTCAACTTCCCGGGGGCATAAATTTTGTATATGACCTCCATTTTAGGTGTGTGATAGCCCGTTGGAAAGGTGTTTTTTAGAACTACACATTATGCCATAAAACTCTAACTCTATCTATAGTTTGATTATGGAAAGCCAAAAAAAACACTATTTAGGGCCCAAAACGACCCTAGAAGTACAAAAATATGTACTGACATGAAAACTTCCAAAATAAGACAGTTGGATTAGGTGGGTGGCCACCAATATCCACCTGGAAGCTGTTTAGGGCTTCAGACAGACCCGAAAGTGTAGAAACCACAATTACAAAGAATTACATAAGAACGTGTTGAACTAAAAACTGTCAATATGAGCCAGTTGGAATAGGTGAGTGGCCACCAATATCCACCTGGATCACTTTAAATTCTGCTTAATCTTCGCCATATGATCTTCCATTTCCTTTAAAAAATATGGCCCAACAATTACTCTATCTGTTGGATTATTCTGACTCACTAGTGTGTTACGCTTTATGTCATACAATGCTTCAAATTGACACATTTTTAATGAAGCATGATGCCCATTATTATAGGAAAATACAACCAAATTAATATATTCTTCCCACTTTGATGGTTAGTACATCATATACATTCTGATCATGTCCTCAATTCTCCTATTAGTCATCTATGTTTTTCCATGTGACTCTGGATGACATGTTGTACTAAGATTTAAATTTGTTCAGAATCCTTTGTACAAACGCTTCCAAAAATTGGAAGTAATATTTGGATCTCTATCTAAAACTATTGCCTTAGGCACTCCATGTAACCTAGCAAATTATTTCATATATATTTATGCAATATTTGTTGCCTTGTGTGTAGTTTTTATTGGAATAAAATGTGTATCCTTAGTCAATTTATCCACCACCACCATGATGGAATCATGTTTCTTCATTGTTCTAGGAAGATTTGTAATAAAATCAACCATGAAAACTTCTCACTTCCATTTCGGAATGGGCAATGGCTGTAGAAAACCTGTTGGATGTCTATGCACTGTCTTCACTTTTTGGCATTACAGACATCTGGCTATGTAATTAGCCACTTCTTTCTTCATTCTTGGCCAAATTATTGGCTCCTCACTACTACAATTGTCTTTTGATATCATGGGTTCCCAACATATTGTACATTATGCATTTCCTTCAGAACTGTGCTTTTCATCTCATTGGAATTCAACACATACACTTTACCTTTGTACATGAGAATTACATCTTCCTTTAGCTCATAAAAATTAAATTTCTACTGAAAGTTTCCTTGTTGTAATGTTTCTTTTATTTTTACATACTACTGATATGAATTTGTTGTTGTAATGATTTGGTCCTTTAGATTGTTCTTATGTGCCCTCTTGCTGAGTGCATCAACCACTTGATTTTATTTTCCCTTTATATTCTTAATTTCAAATTCATACTCACTCATAAATTCCATCCATCTAATTTGTTTGGAATTTAATGTTGGTTGTCCAAACAAATGTTTCAGACCACAATGGTCTATCCTTAGCTCGAATTTCTTTCCCATAAGGTAATGTCTCCAAATTTTTAGTGCATATACAATTGTTGCTAACTCTAGATCATGGGTAGCACAATTACTTTCATGCTCTTTTAGTTTTCTGGACTCATACCATACCACATGATCCTCTTTACTAAGAACTCCATTGAGCCCTTCCTTGCATGCATCAATGCACACAAAACAATCTTCATCTGGATTTGAAATTTTTAAGATTGGTGCACTTTTCAATATGTCTTTCAGTTGTTGAAATCTCTTTTCATACTTGGGTGTCCATTCAAATTTCATTCCCTTATTTTGCAAAGAAGTGATTGGACTTGCAATCTTTGAAAATCATTTTATGAATCTTCGATAATAACCGACAAGACCCATAAATGATCTGACCTCTTTCACAATATTTGGCTCTAACAATCCTCTAATGGCCTCTATATTCTCAGGATCCACTAATTTTCCTTCTGTTGAAATTAGATGTCCCAAGTAGTGAATCTTCTTTTGATAAAAGATGTATCTACTTAACTTAGCATACAATTTATGTTGTCTTAAAACTTGCAACACCATTCTTAAATGTTTCTCATGTTCCTCTTCTAACTTAGAATAGAAAAGTATATGATCTAGGAACACAATTACAAACTTGTCTAGGTACTTCCTGAACACTCCATTCATTAGACACATAAAAATTGTTAGGGCATTTGATAGTCCAAATGGAACTACTTTGAATTCATAATGCCCATATCTTGTCTTGAATGTGGACTTGTTGATGTCTTGTTCCTTTATCCTTCCTTGATGATAACCTGATCTCAAGTCAATATTGGAAAATATCTTTGCACCTTTCAGTTGATCAAACAAATCATCAATTCTTGGAAAGTGATATTTTTTCTTTATGGTGACCTTATTCAACTGTCTGAAATCAATACACATCGTTAAGGTTCCATCTTTATTTTTCACAAAAAGAACTGGGGCTCCCCAAGGTGACACACTTGGGCATATGTACCCCTTCTTTAACAATTCTTCAAGTTTCATTTGTAACTCTTTCAACTATGGTGTGCCCATTTTGTAAGATGTCTTGTAGACTGGGGCAACTTCTGGTACCAAATCAATAGGGAAATCAATGTCTCTTTTTGGTGGAAATCCCATAATTTCTCTAAAAACATCTTTAAAATCATTTAAGAATTATTGGTATTCAATGATTGCCACTTTATCTTTGGCTTCCTCTTCCATATGGGTTGTAAAAATATGACATCCCTTCCAGCAACTCTTTTTCAACTGCATAGCTAAAATCTCTCTAACTACTACAACTCTTGGAATGCCTTGAATCTTGCCTTGCTTCCCTTCTTCATCAATACATGTGATTTTCTTGTTGTAATGGTCTAGGACAACATGGTTTTTTTCCAACCAATCCATGCCAATTAGACAATCATACAAACCCAATGGTGTGATGTTTACATCTACCTTTATGTTGAGCCCATTCATGTCTATTAGACAATCTTTAACAAGCTCATTTATTTTCCTCTTAGCCCCCATGGCTAACTGAACTAACCAATATTTATTATGCTTACTTATTTGCAAGTGAAATATTTCAACAATGTTAGCATTTATCTAACTATGGCTAGCTCCATAATCAATTAAAATTGCTATGGGCTAGTTATAAATCTTACCTTCCACTTCAATCATGGGAGATTGATACGTTGCTTACTTTTTGTCCAAGTCTGCATAAATCCTTGGCATGCTTCTTCCAATGTCTTCCACTATTTCATCTTCCTAAATGTTGTGGACAATCCTCATTCTTTCTTCTTTGTGAGGGAAGTCCCTATATAAGTGATTTCCCTCACATCCCCAACATTGAACAAGTTGCTTCCTTGGCCTTTTCCCAAATGAATATGTAGTCTTCTTTTCATTTTGGGTTGATTGACCTTGCCGATTTTCTTGGGTGTTGTTCTTGAAAAAGAGTGGGTTAAAACCATTTTTCATTTGGTCCTTTTTTCTTTTCATCTTGTCATTCCAAGTCTTTTGGAAAACTGGCCTCCCTCTGCTTTTGTCATAAAGATTCTTTGATCTCCTTATGGCTTCCTACAAATTTTTGGGGTTATCATATTGAATATTCTCACTATAGAAAGAGAGTAACCCACTTAGAAAACTTTGTATTTTGACCTTCTCATCCTTGATGAAGTCAACATACTTCAACAATTCAAAGAACCTCTTTTCATATTTTTCCATTTTCATGCTTCCCAATTTGAGTTCAAATAACTCTTTCATCTTCCTTTCATAGTAATGCTCGAAAAAATATTTCTCTTGGAAATTTCCTTTGAACTGTCTCCATGAGATCCTCTTCTCATATAGGTTCTTGGCTTGCTTAATTTGATCCCACCACATGGTTAGCTTTCCCTGCAAGTGGTAGGTTGCAATTCTAGCTTATACTTGGGAGGGGTAATCATGTAGCTGGAAATATTTCTTCATTTCCAACAACCAGGCCTCGACATATTCTCCTTTCTTGTGCTCACCATTGAATGTTGATGGCTTGATTTTCCAAAGTTCACCTTGAAATATGTTTATCACATGCCTTCTTCTTTACCTCCCAATAGGGGACATACTTGGGCTGCTCCCTAGCCCTGAACTTGCATGATCCATCCTGATGGACTACTTTGGAGAATGATGGTGCATGGTCATGCTTCTTGACTGCCTATCATTTCCATGATCATCCCCTTTTCAATGGGATCTAGATGTTGACACTTTTCTAGCACTAGATTATTTCTTAGTGCAAGAATCTTTGTTGAATTTATTATGCAACATATTTAATCTCTAAAGTATCTCTTCACGAGCCTTTGTAATCCTTTTATTATCATCTCTATAGCTCTTCAATTCCCTATGTAAACTTATCATAGTGACAGGCTCCTGCCTATATCTTCTTCCATTTGACTATGTCTCAACATTTCCCATGCTGACATGCAGACCCATGATCTCTTCCTCATGGATTTAATATCCATGAGCATCATCCATAGCTCCAGTCCTCATATAATAACCAAAGTTGATTTCTTGTACCTCTAATTTTGCAAGAAATGTGCATGTAATAGTTATTGTTAGAACATGCATAGCATAAAACATTTCATCCATTAGAATACAAGTTATTTCTTCATCAATTTGTGAATGGAACAATTCACCAATTCAAATTTTGATTCCTCGGATGTGTTCCTCTCTGAAAAAACTTTCCAAGGACTGTACTCATACCTCATTCAAAATTATGAACGAAAAAGTTATAACATTTACATGTTGCAATTTCCACTCTACTACTACTACATAAATCTCTTTATTAATTTCTGAGAAATTTTATTGCCCATTTCAAAATTCTTGGTTGGCAGATGTCTTCTACTCCTGAGTACCTTTCCAACGAATGTTCGTTTTCTGAAATCCAAGCTCCTAGTTGAAAGTTAGGGTCGGGGAAAGTTTAGGTTGTTTTACTCAATTTATGCATGTATGCTACAAGTGTCTTCTTTCACTTCCAACACATTTTCAGGTACCCACAACTGAATTTTGGCTCCATCGTTGGATTCTATGGGTCATAATATTTCCATTGACTGCTCATGTTCCCCAAATGGACTTTTAAGCAAGGAGTTATGCCCTCTTGAAGTAAATTTGCGCCAAAATTTTACCCTTGTTGTTTTGGTTGTAAATGTCTCATACAAGCTCTGTTTTGTGAACAATTTAGCTCATTCAAAAGCTCTCCTTGAGTTATTTTATTTGAGTTGTAGAGACAAAGTGTACCTTCAAATATTTGTATTTTTTATTAGCTAAAAGCATCATTTAGGTCCTAAAAAATGCCCTGCAAGTTAATGACCTTAAAAAATATGAAAAATTCCAAACATTTTACATAAAATTGATTGTTTTACTTCTATAGCAACACTTAAAATATGAGTTGTTGATATACACTTCATCGATCATCAGTGATCGATGTTATTATTTGGCGTGCACAGTAGTTTCCCCAAATCGCCTACACGACCATCAAACATCGACCCAACTCCCTGACAACCGATTTGCACACAAATCTAAATCGACCGATTCGACCATCGACCATCAACGATCTTCATTGGCGAATGAAAAATCCTTACTAATTTGGTCGATGCCCGCCTATCAGTGATCAATGATACTCGATGACTAAAGAAAACACTTCCCTAGATCAACCGATCTAACCGTCAACCATCGACCATCCTTGTTGGCTGACATGGAAACTACTAACGTGGAATGACACGTGGATGCTAATGTGGCATGACACACCATTGTAAATGTGTTGAACCTGCACAGAATAGATCTAGCTAGAAAATACCACACACATTTGCAGAGAGAAATTAAGAAAGAAGAAGCAAGATAGAAAGAATGGAATAATTCTCATTAACCGTATTCCACACTCAAAGAGTGAATAATTTACAATAGATATAGGAT
>JZKD02S1672738.1:764933-779066 GCA_000966675.3 Picea glauca
TGGTGGCTAACCAAAACCCATGAATATCGGCTTGCTAAGTTGCCCCATCAATTACCCCAACAATGGTCAAGAGGATTAGTGTAAGATCCAAGCAGTCATCCGAAATGAAAGGAACATTATGCGTATATGAGAAGGTTATAATGATCAAATATGACACATACCATGATACCTCGGACCAATTACCTCATGGAGCAAGAGTCCTCTCCGATGCAATCCCAGGCCGGTAGTGATGGAAGATGGTACTGCTGACGGGACAAAGCTGGCTGAGAAGAAGAAAGATGGGCCCTCCAGGGCCATGCTCAAGTCGCTCCTGCTCTCGGTACCCCATGTCTAGGACCATGTGGGCCTTGAGACATGATCTCCTAGTTATCCCTAGATATCAGGGATAACACAACCATTTGCTAAAAATTAGCAACTAAAAATCAACTCATAATATCTTCCAAGATCTTCACAACTAATCTCATCAAAAGCTCCAAGATTCTTCAATATCCAAGATATTTGAATGACCGTCCCAAATCCTCAGCAAATATTCAATGGTTGAAGAGGACATTTGAATTTGGTTGTACAGATTTGGAGAAAGTGGTAAAAACTACATTATTACGAGAATTGCCTTTTTCATGCAATTACTAGATTTGTCTACCCCTTTTCCTGTAATCACTAGAAAACTAACATAATTTTGAAAGATAAATGAGAATTTGTTATTTTTGTGATATTTAATCATAAATTCACTCAAAATACTAAAATAAACGCATTGGAAAATATTGAGCTTAATCCCACATATAAGCATAAAAATGGAGTAAAATAGGGTTACAGGAAAGTGAAAGAGGATAAAAGTCAAGGGAAACGAATGTGGAAAGATGGTAAAATGATGTGAAAATATGATCATTTTTGCGACTCAACATGAACTTCAAGAAATCACCCCACGAAAAATATCACCCTTTCATGATAGGAGGTGGGTGGGGCAAAATATGTTTTTCTCCAACCTTCCTAGTGGAAAAGTCCAATATAAAGCATCACTTCTCTATTTCATTGTGGCTCAACCTATAATCAATTAAAATTTATCTAATGAAGTGAATGTGAATGCCTTACTCTTAGGAAACCATGACCTTAGGCAAACACCTCATTGTTGAGGTATGCAAAAAAGAGTAACTACCAAAATAAACATAAATAACACATGGATGCCATGATATTAAAACTCTTCACACACATTAATAAGACAATAAATGAGATGAGAAATGATATGAACCATATTAAATGAGTGTTAAATATTTGAATTATTAGGTTTTGGGCCAATCTTGAATTGCAAAGCAAAAATATAGATAAACATTGAAACTAATAAATTTACAAACTTAACAATAACTTTTTATAGTTATTATTTTTTTAGAGGCTATGTTTAGTGGTTATTTTTACCCCCAAATTAAAAAGTAGTAATATCAATATCACCTTTTTTGGGGCTGGTTAAAATTCTGCCTTATTTAAAATCACAACTTTGATAATCATATAAAAACATCAAAATTGACTCTTGAATCAGAAAATGATGTTATCAATAACATCATTTTTTTTTAGTTAAAATTACAATTTAATTAAAAATGTAGCCTTGACAACCAATATCACCATAGATAAAAAAAAACTCATAATTAGCGTCCAAATCATTACTTGAGAATTTATTTATTAATTAATTAATTTTAAATTTACATTAAAAAAAAATCACAAACAAATTTTAAAAAATGAAAAAAAAACATTTAAAAAAATCATAACTAAATAAAATAAAATAACCCCAAAAACAAAATTTAAAAAAACAAAAAAAAAATCAAATAAATAAATAACTAAAAAAAAAAAAAAAAAATTGAAACTAAAAAAACTAAAAACAAAACAAAGAATTAAAAAATTAAATTAAAATAAAAGAATTGGAAATTCCGGTGTGACCATTATTTTATGAATCATTCCTCCCTTTTATTTTTTTTTATTGTAAAATTTTTTTATATTTCACATATTATTATTTTTTTTTTTTTTTTTATTTTTAATTAAATTTATATAAGAAAATAAAATAATATTTAAAAAATAATTTAAAATAAAAAAAAAAATAGTATATATCGTTTATTTGTTTTTAATATTAATTAAAAAATATAATTATTTAATAAATTAATTTTCAAGTAACGATTTAGGAGCCAACTTAGAGTTTTTTTAAATCTACAATGATATTGGTTGTCAAGGCCATAGTTTCAATTAAGTCATAATTTTAATTGCAAAAAATAAACTGGTGCTATTGGTAGCATCACTTTTTTATTTGAGGGTCAATTTAAAGTTTTTGTCTAGTTACCAAGGCCATGATTTCAAGCAAGTCATAATTATACCCCCCCACCAAAAATGGTGCTACTAGTAGCTATGGGTTTTTTGGGCCAAAGTTCTTGTTTTGAGGTCACAGTTCTTGTTAAGTAGGTAACTATATTTTAGTTCAAAAGATTCATGTTATATGTTAGTTGGGATCAAGAATGCATTGTATCTATATGTTGGGTGTCTCAAAGAAAGTAACGAGTTAAATCTTGCCCATTACAACCTTATGGAGCATAAATATGTTCATACAAATAAATATTGGGTTGATTTTCATGCTTAATCTTATGTTATGAATACATATATTTCAGTTATAAATTTAAAATTTCTATGAATGAAATAATTGTTGCTCAAAATAGCTATGACATGCATTTTTTTTTCTTTGTTGATTGTTATGTGTGTTGGAATTCTAAAAGTCTTGGAGGTGTCTTAGGATAGTAAAAGGAATGATTGGACATTGTTGTCCAAGATAGCCAACAATGATACAAAGTTGTAGTGAAGAGAATGACATTGAAGGTGCCTTGGAAAAGGAAGACGTGTAGTAGTGTTGAAAATAAGAAAACACCAAGGGCAATGCTATTCTAAGGTGTGGGGATGTAATATATTGGTTTCAACCCTTTGAATCTTTCAAATATGATTATGTATATGTTGTAAGTGAGGCAAACATGCACTTTTCATTATTTTATTTTTCTACATAACATGAGGTAGAATTACCATGGGAATTTGAAATTTTGTAAATATTATTTTTGAAGATTAATAAAATATACAAGGAAGAGCACCTAAGGGGATATGAATTCAACAGAGGGGAAATGTAAGGGGGTCCAAGGGGTTGGCCTCTATATTATGACCTTTCCATCTCCAAAATTTTATGTGAATATCCCATTGTCTCTTCTCTTTTTAATGTTATGTTCAATTAAATTAGAACCCTAGTAAGGGAAGGAGAAATCTAAAAAAAGAAAAGAAAAGAAAAAGAGAGAGAACTTAGGAACTCCTATGCTAACAACCAACTCCTACTTTCATGTAATCAAGAAAGGAATGGGAGGAGGTTCTTCACTCACACACCATTCATTTTTAGAAGTGGAAAAATTGAATTGGGAGAGAGTCTTGTGAAAACTAAACTTCCTGAAGAAAAAATGTGTATTTTTATGTAGAAAAATCAATCCAACTTTTATATGATCCATGGAGATATGGAAGAGGGAGTATAGTGCAGAAAAATGGACCAAGATATAGTAGGAAGACATCCTCTTAAATCCTTTTACATTACTAGCCTTTATGAGTTTTCCAAGGATAAAAAAATTGTTGTCTAAGAGGAAAAACTATGCTTGAGATCAAATCTAAAATTAGATATTGATTGGGATTTTGCTACACATACTGAAGAGAACAAAGATGAAGCGTATTCCTGAGGTAGTAGGGAGAAGAGAAGGGATTTTCTTCCTTTTTTGTATGGGGTAGTAGAGTAAGTGCCAAAGCTAGTTTGATTGAAAGATTGGTTCAAGAACTCAATGGTCTCCTTCTTGGTTGATCTCGGACGTTATTGGAATGGGGAAAAATGATTGGAGAGTTTTGAACTTGTCATCTTTGTCTTAGTGATCTCATAGCCCATTAAAGGGGTGGTATCCATAGAATATATCCTATGGTTGGGAGGAAAATTGCTCACACTTGGTCAATTGCCTTGGAACTCAACTTGTGAAAAGAGATAAGTTATTTCTCTTCTTTTCTTTGGTTACAAAATATTTATTTTATGATGATGGATATAAATTCATTATGGATTGTGATAAAATACTATGAAAGTTGCGTAGTTGTTATTGAGTAAATGGTTGTATCTTTAAGTTTTATTCCAAGTGTTTGCTTAAATGTTTCAACAAAATTTTATGTGATTTTGGGTATGCAAATTAAGATAGGCCTACAACGATTTGTCTTTATCTCAAAATCTATAATTTGGGTCAACATGATTTTTGATACAGAGATTCTAACTCTAGACATATATTTGAAAAAACTCATAAAATATTTTAAGAACTAAGATCATGTTTTCATAGATATCAACAATTTATTATTTTTATGTAAGATTTTCCTTTGTAGCTATTAATTTCAATGGAAGCTAACCTCTACTTTAGAGTGATTAGATTCTTAGTGTGTTTATGATACTTAGTGTTAATCTCAAGTATAGATGTGAATTCATTCCAATTCTATCTAAGCTAATTATATTCTTGTACTATTAAAGGTTGAAGCCATAATCCTTATAAGTAAGTGTGTGCAACATGTTTGATAAAATATTTCAACCAATTATTTATTTCCATAAATTGATTGTAACATGTTTGAGGAATTAGGTACACAAATAATCCTTATAAGTGCGTGCAACATGTTTGATAAAATATTTCAACCAATTGTTTATTTCCATAAGTTGATTGTAACATGTTTGAGAAATTAGGTACACAAATTGTAATAGGGATTGCATTATGTCTTAAATGACTTCATTTTGTTTATGAATCTAAGCATTACATAAGTTCTGATAACTAAGGTTTTGAGGAGCCACTTTACACCCTTACTTTAAGTAGACATGCTTGATTAAATGCAAGGACAATGCATATATCATGCTTGTCAATAGATTCTATAATAAAATGGAACAATAGTCCTCTGAAAGTATATGTTGGTTATTATTGTTATAAATGTTGAAAATGGGAATGGATCCTTATTGATTATAATTAAGAAAGTCTTAACTCAAGGAATTGATAGATGATATATTTGCATGGAATTATATCATAAATTCATTAAAAGAGATAGCTATGAGGTTTCCCTTTTTATTAGGTAGGATGCATTATTATTGAACTTAAGGTCAAGATAAAAATAATGTAATAGGCCCATGACATAACAAGCCATTTGTCCTTGGATGTGTAAACTCTCACAAAGAATGGAATACATACAAAGGGATATACATGATCCTTGGCAAAGAACCTAGTGAGAATTAAGTATATATCAAGTTGAATTTTATATTAAAAAATATATGATACCTCTTGGATTGGCTTCATTGACATAGTGCCAAGGGGCATAACAAACTTTCCCTATAAAGGTTTTATGGTGTTTTGTGTAACTATGCATATGTGAATGATGAGGCAAGAAGCCTTTGAGGTAATGTATTTCTTTCTTATGTTTATAAAATCCTAGAGGTGTGATAATTCTTTTATCTAATCAATGTTTATGATGATAAAAACATGATATTAAATACTCTAAACCCTAATCCTTAGGATTTCCATCCTTGAAATGGACGGAACCCTCCATATAGGATATTTATGAGATTGTTGAGAAGATTTATGAACATCATATAGGGATTTAGTATGCGAAATTAACGATTATGTTCATGGTGATTTCATAATAACTTAGTATATAGTATGCTATGTTGACATATATGATCCCTCTTGGATTGGCTTCATTGACATAGTGCCAAGGGGCATAACAAACTTTCCCTATAAAGGTTTTATGGTGTTTTGTGTAACTATGCATATGTGAATGATGAGGCAAGAAGCCTTTGAGGTAATGTATTTCTTTCTTATGTTTATAAAATCCTAGAGGTGTGATAATTCTTTTATCTAATCAATGTTTATGATGATAAAAACATGATATTAAATACTCTAAACCCTAATCCTTAGGATTTCCATCCTTGAAATGGACGGAACCCTCCATATAAGATATTTATGAGATTGTTGAGAAGATTTATGAACATCAGATAGGGATTTAGTATGCGAAATTAATGATTATGTTCATGGTGATTTCATAATAACTTAGTATATAGTATGCTATGTTGTGTATCGTAAATGCTAGTGATAGTTTCTAATTAATTGGGAAAAATGGAAAACTTAATTTTTGTTGACTGGAGAGAGTACACATCTAAACATGACATTCAAAATCTGAAATTATGCCAGACATTTTCATTGTATACATAAGATGAAGGGTTTATTTTTAATATTGTCTTATATTATTGAAATTTGTTTCATACATCACTGCCATCAATGAATTATTAGACTAGCAAACCCTATCTTTCAATTAGAGAAAATTTGAGGTAAAAAATGGGCCCCAAAAAAAAATGTTCTATCAACATTGATCTTAAAAGAACCAATAGGATTCAAGATGATGTCAACCATAAGGGTAAATAGTTTTCGAGGGAAATAAATAAATGAATAAAAACTACTTTTTTTAATAGTGTTTTTGACTTATCTCCTTATAGTTTTACTCAAACTTCAAGTGTAAGCACTCAACGAGTGCCTACACTTGAAATTTGAGTAAAAATGTAAAGAGATAAGTCAAAAAAGTGATTTAAAAGGTAATTTTATTTCTTTCCCTTTGAAAATTCATAACTTTTATTTTATTATTTTAACTATTGTTTTATTATTTTCCTTAAAAGGTCCACTTTAGACCTCAAAATTTCTCTAATGAATGTTGCTATTGAAGATACATTACAAATTGGTGTCAAATCCATTGGTTGTAATATTAGGGGAAAAATGGGCTCACGATAAATGAATGCCGATAGTTTTTTATGCCATGTTAAGCTAACAAGTTATTCTTGAATAAGTGAGACTAGTTATTTACTTTGTACTCATAACTTTATGAAGTTATTGATTGGAGAATGTTTTGTGACCATTACGAAGATTCTTGAAAGTTGATATAGGTGCTTGCATTTTAATATGAATTGATATTACCATCAAAACTTAATAGTGTCCACCTTTTGGAAGTTTTAACAAGCATAAATGTTATGCATTATTCATTGCTATCTCCAATGGCATGTTGAGTAATGGAGGATAAAAACCTTATTGATTGATGATCCTTATCCTTATTCAATGCATATGGGTTTAAAGGTATTAAACTTGTTCCTAAGGATTTCCATCATTAAAAGTGAATATACCTTTCATCCATGGTGTTGTAGATCACTACTGAGATGAATTTGTTTTAGGGTTGTTATGAAGGAGTTCAATTGATGTTAAAATAGTCATCATTGGTGGTATATTGGTATTGGTAACAATACTTAGCTATAACCTCCCTTGAGATTCATGTATGCATTTGAATGAGTAGATCTCTTATTTATGTAGAGTGAAGTTATTATTCATGAAGACCATTGTATATGTTCATTAATAGAAATGCATGTCTATTGGTATGAATGTGTAGATGGGTTTAGCTATGAAACAATAAAGTTTACTTGTTATGATTTAGGTAATTCCATTGTTACCTAATTGTCTTCATCTTGAAGGTTATGTTATGTTGTGTACTTTGAATGCTAGTTTTGACTAGGCTATGTCATATTTAGAATGAACAAATATGAAATGATCATATAGCAAGTGTGCAAGAGTGTTATGTATGACATGGTATAAGGCATATTTTTTCTTGTTATTAATTTCCATATGAAATAGATAAACATATTTTAAGTATAGCTTTGAAACTTTCCATGTGAATGATTATGATTTTTTATATAAGAAACTGAACTTAAGTTTGAGATTAAGTTAGTATGAATTGCCACTAAATCATTGAAAGGATTATGTAGACAGGTTAGCAAAGCCATTGGGTTTGAAAAAATAATTTAGGGTTTCATTCTTGATTGATCCTCCACTTAATATAGGGAATTGATATATGAATTGGCTCATCTTGATGATGTTAATTATTTCACGAATAAATTAGAAATGACCTTAGTTAATGGTTTTTATTGAAAGGTATAAGAGTACCACCAATTTGAATGATTTTATGTCATTATACCTTGGATTGGTGATCTGAAATGGATCCGGACCAATGAATGGGTGTAAGACTCAGTACTTGCAAGATTAAATTGGAAATTAATGAAGGTCAATAAACTTTGTAAAGCGATGTAAATTTGAAAGTCGAATAAAAAAAAATGAGAACATGAGAGGAAAATAGAGAATAAAATGTAATTTAAAAATTGAACAAGAGAGAAGGTTGAGGAATGGGAAATGAAGAGTCAGGGTTGTTGGCCTTTCCCCTACCCCCCATCTCCCCCTATTTCTTCCCTCTCTCTCATTTGCAATGGGTCTTTTTCTTGGCCATGGGAGAAAGAGGCATAATAAGCCATGAATGCAGTGTAACCATAGATTTCCACAATGAAAAGATTGAGCCCCATTCGAAGCTGGTTTTCCCATTTGGGTTTCCAATGTAAAAATTATGATTCCATTGGTGATTTCTTGTGCTTGATTTCATTATGTTGAAATATTAGTTGATGTTTACTTCATTTCCGAGATGAGATATGGATTCATGTGTGTTTTAAATGGTTGACTGTAATTAAATTCTAATGGAAGTGAAGAACCACAACCACTCTCCAATGTCCATTATTCATTTCCCATCGAAGTTGAATACCGATCATGGCTATTGAAATTTGTTTTTTAGTCGAATTTACATTGCCTAGGAATCTAAATTAATTTCTAAGGATTTTCTTTTATCTACATGGACTATAACCCTCTCTCCTTGTGTTATACAATTATTTCCCACTTGATCACTTGATGGGCATCATCTAGGGGTTAGAAGTTTGAAACACTGAATTATACAATTTTTCCCCTGAGTTTGGAACACCTTTTTTACCTAGTCATTGGTTTCCCTTTTACAACCTATGACCAGAAAGTGTTGGTCGCTCCTTGTCCTCTTGTAAAGGGAGACCGATCACTCCCTACAAGAATGCAAGGAACAATCGGGTTTGTTACTCCCTTTTTAGGATTGGTTTCATGAGATAAGATTGAACCCCAAATTCTTCATGGTTTGACCTCAAGAATATTTTCATCTTGGGCATGGAGATATTATCCAAACTACCCTTTGATCTTATCTCTACTATCCTATAAATAATAGGGGTCTCTCATGGGAAAAGGAGGGGAGTAAAAAATAAAGTAAGTTTATGCGGACAGATTAATCACGAAGCTTGGGAAAGGAATCTGGTTAGAACTTCATCAATCCATCAAATTGTAAGTTGTTTCATTTGATTAATAGAAGATGCATGTGACTTTCCCTCTTATTTGATTGTATACGATTACATATCTTTGGAAAGAATTAGTATGTTCATGTTATATCATTATATCTATTATAAATCTATACATGATACGTTTGATCGTCTGAAAGGAGTTTGTTTGTGTCTTGATGTGTGCAGAACCACGTTGACAAGAGAGAAATACATCTTCGAGAAAGAAAACAACAAAGGAGCAAGCAGGGACAACCATCAGGTGACTGTGTAAGGTCTTTATTCTATTCAGTTATAGATTATTTTTGTGTATGATTTAGATCTAGGAAGGACCATATTTTGTATCTCTATTCTATATTAGGTCTAGGGAGAGCCTAAGAGAGGTAACTCCTGTAGGGTGGAAATATCCTACAACACCCTAAGCAATGAATTGTTCATTAGACGATTAATTTCCCTTGCTAGTAGATTCCTTCATTTCCCCATCGACTTAACTCCCTATGGTTGGTTTGAATACCATTGGGTCAAATTTTTTAGTGCTAGGGAATTTAAATTAATTTCTAGGTTCAATTTAATATTGTTGGAGTGTATTAGCACTCCCACAGGCTATATCTCTTACTTCTGGGTGAATTTCCTCTTTACCCAATTGTAATTTCATTTTCCTGGAGCAATTCCTCATTCCTTGGGTTGATCTAGAGGGTCGTACATTCTCCCACACGATGTATGAATTATTTGGACTGAAAGTCACTTATTCATCAATTACAATTTCCCTTGGGTCGATTGGATATCCTCCATGTCGAATTTCTTGGATGAGTCAATCTTTTTTTTACCTTCGTGGTCAACTTAATTTCTTTGCTAGTCGATTTGCATTGCTAATCAACTTATGTTATACTCGTGGTCGATTTTAATTTTTCCGGTCGACTTAATTCTTTTACAGGTTGACTCACTCTCCTAATCAACTCATTACCCAGTTGATGCTACTTCTAATGGGTCAAATTTACTCAGCCTAGTCAAATTGCTTTTGTTTGGATGGGCCACCCTATTGCTAGGCATTTCTAGATGATGTGGGGTGTATTTAGAAGTGGTTGGGAAAAATTCAACTTTCCTAATGCATTTTTAGACATGGTTGGGCATATTTAAAAGTTGTTGGCCGAATTTAGATGATGATAGGTTTTTCTAGAGTTTGATGGGACATTTTCCTTCATTGTCGTTTTCCCAATTCACCCTTCATACATTTATTTGTTACCCAATTCTCCCTCTAATCCTTTATCTCCACTTCCAATCAACCTATTGGAATCCTTGCATGGTTTTGCTAGTTTGAACGACAAACGACACTTCCTGTAGCTTCCTTCACCTCATCCTGTACATATTACTATTTGGGGGTGATTATTGGATTATAAAAAGACGCTTCATTATTCTTGTTTTATTTTTATGTTGCGTTTTCATGCTTGATTCATGACTGAAAGCATGAATCAAGCATGGGAACTTAATTTCGTATTATATCCCTATTCAAAGCCTGGTTTTTAAAGGTTCCTTGTGCTTACATCTACTTCATATTTCTTACTTGAATGATTTTCCTTTTGAGTTTAACTAATATCGATATATTACCCATGTTGATTTGCATTTGGACTGTAAGATTATTTATTTGAATCATTTGTAAATCAACTATAATGCAAAATATCGATTCACATTTTGATTGTAAAAACATATCCATTCCAACCCTTTGCAAATCAACTATATCCATTACATGACGTGGGAATTAAACACACCAAAATCGTATCTTGTACTTCATTTTTGCTAGCAGAATGAATTGACAGGATTCTCATTACGAGTTAAGGGTTTGTGTAGTGATATGTACTCGAATCTTTCATTACCTGGAGTGTCCAAACTCCATAACCGAGGCCTTCATGTGTATGTTGTGATCGCGCAGGTGTTCTACTTGTTTTGTTTCCATGGTATCCGCTCAAACTTGTCCCTGTTACTTCTGACATCTAAACCTACAGCTAGCTTGGGTCGCCCCTATCACAGTTTAGTCATACTCTCAATGGCTCATGTTGTCTGAATAGAGCCGAATGTATCTCAAGCATTATTGTCTCATCACGATGCAGTCGAGGATTTGAAAGGTCGGGGTTGGGATATTTTCATTAAGAAGTTCAAAGGGTATAACCTTCACGTGGCCAAAGAATTTTCCCAAACATTTGATGGATACAGAGCGAAGGTCGTTGATATTCAGTTGGAGGTGACTGAAGAGGTTTTGAGTGAAGCAACGGGGCTTCCTCTCTCCGATTAGAAGTGGTTTAAGAACTTGAAGATTGACGAAGTGACATGGAGTCTTTTCATGACTTCCAAAAAGATTGATTGTTGTGAGAAAGGTATTCTTGTTTCCTTGATTAAGGTTAGGTGGCATTGTCTATTATCAGTTCTTAAACAATATATTACATGTGAGGGCCGTTATGGCCTGGTTTTTCTTTACCATGTGCGATTTCTTATGCACTTTATAGGCTTCCATTTGAATGTGTTGTTTTATTTTCTAAGAATCCTGTACAAAATGTCAAAAAGATACAAGAAGCAGAGCCTTGACTCTAGCTTCTTTCACCATGGTTTAATTAAAATAATGTTGGTTCATCGTTTGAAAACCCTGGGTGATGATTGGGATGGGTTCTTAGCTCGAAACGGTTTTGTTACAGACTTTCCTATAGAAACCCCTATGTTGGATAAGCCTCTGTTGGAGAAACATTTTGATTTCTCAAGTGACAAGCCATATCCTTTGAAGAAAAACCCTCGTCACGAAGCAGTACCCGATCAGTTTTTACCTGGGCAATAGAATGTTGGATCCAAATCAAATGAAACCACTGAGCATGAATTAGTTGTCGGCATTAAATCCATTGTAAAATCTGACAGTAAAGGCCCTCACAAACAATCAAAATAGAAGCAACCAGTGTTAGGGTTCCGAAATAAAAGGGTTGGTCAACTCATTTCAAGAAGTATGTGTAATTGATTTAAGCCTCATTTGAGCTCGATCAATACGATCAACATCAATGAGGATTCAGATCCTGAAATTAAGGATTTTCTCGCAGAAGAAGATCCATATCGTCATAAGTCGAACCCTAATCAACCATACGACTATGTTAACAATCTCCCACTATGTCTCGAGGATAGAAAGGGGTTTAATGGTATTAATCTCAATCAAGGGACGACAACAGGTAGTGTTGATGTTCTTGCACCCAATTATATGCTCCCTCGACAGATCGACCCTGTTGTCCATTGTGAGGTCTGCTTGCATTAGATTGGGCAGTACTATACCGATATCCCCATTCTCCGAGCAATAATTAAAGCACTCATATCTCACAATGAATCGTTGACAAAAGAAAACCGTGACCTGAAGCAAAATGAACAGAGACAAGCCAAGCGTCTAAAGAAGTCAGGAAACATCATAATAAAGAATGCAAATAGTGTAAAGGCCATAATCAATTTTGAGTTATCTTGATCCATATTAGTGATTGGTTTAAATAGTAAAAAAAAAAATTCCCTTTTATTACAGTGATTTATTTTTTAAATCGAATTGGTTCAACTTGGATTTATTTTACCAATATAAGACTGGCTACAGAATCGTGAGATTCTGTAGCCAAGTCATTTTCATATAAAAATTAGTAATTATTTGTTAATAAAATATCTAACTTGTTCCCATTTCATTTTTCAGGATATGGTATATCTGATGTTGATCTTATGGGATGGAACATGTTCGATCTAGTTGATTAGTTTCTCCTTTGGTTTATTTTGTAAATAGTTAAAAACTTTCATAAATTTTGAATATATAGTTTGATCATGAGTGGCTCTAGGCCCTCTATATTTGTAATATTTTGATCTTATGGGATCTGATCCTATATTAGAAGATAGGGAGTTTAGATTTCAAAAAACTCTTTAAATACTCTCTATTTTGTAAATGAAAGGCATCGTGTCCTGGAACTAATTATGAAGGAATGATTTTCAAGACTTGTGGAACTACGTGTAGCTTTCAGCTTTAGTCCATTGCAGATGTTGTTTCATTAATGTTTTGATTTATATAATCTTGATATATTAATATGTCATGTAGCTTTAGACTCTTGATATGTTATGTTTCAGTATATATATTTTACAATATCGATCATGACTTGTTGTTCCAGATATTGAGACTGTGATTATTTCTTCAATTTGAATATTAGGATTTATCTTTGATATTTAATTGAACAATGAAATAAATGTGTTACACTCAGTTTTATCTGACTATAATCATTTGTGATTATTGTTAAAATAATGTAACTGCGAAGAGCATTCTTATTATTATTTTGTTATTGAATTAAATCCCCATTGTGGATTAATCATGTCATTATTATTATTGGATTAAATCCCCATTGAGGATTAATCATGTCATTATTATTATTATTTTTATTGGATTAATCCCCATTGAGGATTAATCATGTTGGTAATTGTATAAGGACCAAATCCCCTTTTGTGGATTGGTCATCGGACAATTACAAAGTGCAGAATAAGAAGTCAACCCCAGTAGTTATAATGGAAGACCCAGAATTAATTAAAGGTGGGTTTACCCACCCAGAGTGAGAGGTCGGCCCTGCCAGATGGTGACCTTTCACACACATGCCAGGTTGATATAAATAAGAGGCTAGCGCCTCACTTCTTAGACACAACTCACTTGCTCATTTCTCTTATGAGGCAAGCTGCAATTACCAGTTGGAGAGAGGAGAAGAAGAGTAGTGCATCTCTTGGGGAGGACTATCTGTATTGGTTTGAGTTATCTCTTGAACATTGTATAAGTCATTTATGATAAGGAAGTTTTTGCTGGGTTTTCTTCCCCTAGAGTGTTTCCCAGG
>JZKD02S1672738.1:783756-817726 GCA_000966675.3 Picea glauca
TAATTAAAGGTGGGTTTACCCACCCAGAGTGAGAGGTCGGCCCTGCCAGATGGTGACCTTTCACACGTGCCAGGTTGATATAAATAAGAGGCTAGCACCTCACTTCTTAGACACAACTCACTTGCTCATTTCTCTTATGAGGCAAGCTGCAATTACCAGTTGGAGAGAGGAGAAGAAGAGTGGCGCATCTCTTGGGGAGGACTATCTGTACTGGTTTGAGTTATCTCTTGAACATTGTATAAGCCATTTATGATAAGGAATTTTTTGCTGGGTTTTCTTCCCCTAGAGGGTTTCCCAGGATAAATATTGTGTCTCTTGTGAATGTGTATTTCTCAGTGATCTTGTTCTTATGATGCTCTTATCTATTGAAATGCAAAGAACTATAATAATGGCATAAAAATTAACAATTATAACATCACAAGATTAATTTGTGTTCCCTATTCTGTTATTAAACTTCGGTTACCAGTACAGGTTATGAATTTATTTAGAACATTTTCACTATAAGTCTATTGCAGATTTATCTCGTAGGCATGGTAGCTGGATGCTCTTTATTCACACAAAATCCCGGATACATGTCACAAACTAATATCAGGTTAGCTTCTTCATGTTTTTAATTTATGTCATTTATGTATTAATGAAACCATAAAGTTTAGATCAGCTTTTGACTATTTGTACATCTGTGTTTCATAGCCTAGTTAATTCATGATTTGCTAGATTCATAGAGAGAAAACAAAAAAAATATTTGAATGTGTTTTCTTTATCTGCTTCTCAAAGGCAACTATTTTACATTGATTTCGTAAGTTTCTAGTAAAACTTACAACCTGTAAATGTTGTTCATAAATCAAATTTTTATGTTTTCTTGTTATTCTTAAACACATTTTAAACAGTTATATCAGAGTGTGTGTATATATATATATATATATATATATATATATTAGCATTAGTTAGTTATTCCTTCTTCTTTTTTGTTTTCTTTTTAGGATTTTAGATTGGCTAACGGAGCCATTAAACCCGTCAGAATAAGTTACACCAAATGTCTTGGGTTACTTAAACAACCCCGGACCGGACCCATTCTTCCAGTTGACGATTGGTCAATTTCTCCTGTCAAAAAATGGTGCTAGAAGGAGGGATTGACATTCGAGAACAACTTGAAGGCACTGGTATTCTTTTAAACCCTTTAGGAGATAATACTACAGATCCTGCCCAAACCCCCACTCTTGGAGTTGGAGGATCCAGTATTCCACCTTCCCCACCTCATTCATCTTCATCCTCTTCGGGAGGAGAGTCATCTGACAAAGGCATTTCCTCGTCTGAACCATATCAACCTTCGACACCACCTACACCCATGGCAAACCAAAACAATCCCGCCAGACCCTAGCTCTATCAAGATGTCGTGGTTGTACCTGGACCTCAACACCCATTGCCAAAACACCCAAAAAAATGGTTACTTAAATTTGATCCGAATTCTAAGCAATCCACTAAAGATCACATAATAAGTTTATGTTGGCCATAAGACTCCAAAGTGTAGAGCATGAAGACATAGTATGCAGACTCTTTCCTTATGATTTTGAGGGCAATGCCTCCACATGGTATTTCGCCCAACAACCCTAGACCATTGTCTCTTGGGATAAATTCGAAACCTATTTCTTAGAGAAATTTGGAGACGATAAGTCCCCTAAGGTCTTGGTTATGGAACTCTCCAGCCTAAAAATGAACCCCAAAGAGAAAGTAAAAGATTTCAACCAAAGATTCATTATGTTAAAGAATAGAATTCCCACAGATTCAATGCCTATTGAGAGTCTGATTGTTGCATATTACACCAAATCCCTACATAATAATATAGCAATTTGGGTTAAAAGGTCTAAAAAATCTACATTGTTGGAAGCCTTCGAGGAAGCCAACAAAATTGAAAAGGATATATTAATCTTGAAATACAATCTAAATAGTGAAAATGAAACAACTTCATCTTCTAAGAAGAAAATATAAATCCTTACGAGACCTCCCCAAGTCAAAGGTCAACCAGAAACTTTAGACCTGGAAAGCTTGCAGAAAGTTTTTCAAAAAATATCAAATCAAGTCATTGACTTGAAGAGATCAGCCAAGGAGGCATCCTCAAGCAAAGGGAGTTTTAAACCCCCTTTCAGAAAACCTTTTCCTCCCAATCGGCCAAACCAGACCACCGAAGGTATCAATTTCAAAAGCTTGCAGTACGCTTTACAAACCATTCTTGAAGAACATGATAATTATGTACCTCCTGAAAGTTCAGAAGACAATTGAAGAACAAGTAGTTGAAGAAGAGGATTCATCTCCCAATATCTTCAGACACTTTTCTGACAGTATCTTTCAAGCAAACTTTGAAACTGTCCACTCTTACAACACGAGAAGCAAAATAAAAAGCAAACCGTCTTCTGAAGTGAATAATAATGTTCCTCCAAAACAGTCGAAACAAGCTGAAATAAAACAGAGTTTAGCAACTCCAGTCTTAGAATATGATTTGATTGAAGACCTAAAAAATTGAGGGCTAATATTTATGTTTACAAGATTTTGAAATTTCCTCTTATTCTGCAGAAAACGCTTCAAAACATCACAAAAAATAGTAAGAACAATGATCCTAGCAACAAGAAGACTGCAGAAATCAATTCTAAAACAACCAAAAATATCCCCACTAAAACGACATCCAAACTTCCGGATAAAAGGGATCTAACTAAAAAAACTATATCAAATGTAGATAAAATTATTTCAGGGACATCGACAAAAAATCAGCAGAATTATGTTGTTAACACTCGTAAAAATGTCCTTCCTTTCTTATTAACTTTTGAAATTTTCAATAGAAATCTACATAATTGCATGGTGGACTTTGATTCATCATCAAATGTGATGCCTTTATATATTTGCCAAAAAATTGACGTAGAAGTTCAACCTTCTAGTCTCAAAATCATTCAGCTAGATCGGACGAACGTTAAGGTAATCGATGAACTTAAGAATGTTCTGGTTAGGTTATCTTCTAATCCTAAAGTTCACCAAATTATTGATATCATTGTTGTTGACATCACGGAAGTCTACGGTTTATTTTTAAGCAGGGACTGGTCCGAGTAGTTGCATGGTTACTTTGCCACAGACTGGTCTAATTTGTGGTTACCAGAAAACGGGCAGCTAAATAAAATCAGGATAAACCACAAATTCTATCTCAAGCATACCGTGACAAATCTGAATTTACCTTTTACCGCATCCACTAATTCATTCGAAATGTAGGGAATGAACACTTTCTTCGGTAACTTCATGAATAAAATATCCCCCTTCACTGATCTCAGGCAACAATCATAACTCATGAACTGTATTCAGTCACCAGCTCTGCCAAATATGTCGAACATTGCTGACGAAGCTCATATATTGTCACTATACTTTGACGGATCCAAATCCAAAGAAGGAGCTGGTGCAGGACGTGTACTCATCGACCCCACAGGTAATAAGACTTTCATTGCCTGTCGATTAGAGTTCGAGTGCACTAATAATACTGTCGAATATGAAGCACTCCTACAAGGGCTTAAGAAAGCTTTGGATATGGACGTAAGAAATTTAATGGTGTTTGGTGATTCGAAAATAGTGGTTAGATAGGTAAGAAACTCCATACACTGCTTTTCACCACATCTGAGAAGTTACCAAACCGAGGTATGGAGCTTGATACATAAATTTTTAGCATTTAACATCAATTCCATTCCTAGACTAAGTAATTATGAGGCTAACCTATTGGCTAATGTCGCTTCTAAAGTTTTTCATGTAGAAGGTCTTTCTCCAAATGCATTTTCGATTGAATTATTGTTCAGGTCGTCGATCCCAGATAACATCACCAATTGGAGAGTGTTCGATGATGATCAGTAGATCATCAACTTCTTGCATATGGAGGACACTTTCCAAGGTGCAATCATCGATGAAGGAACTCATGATGAAAACCTCCGCAACTTCACGGTAATATCAGATCCTAGATCTCTTGAATCGACGTCTGATCTAGTAAACTCTATTCTCAAATCCATTGTAAGACTAGAAATTTTTTATGATTTACATGATAAATTCAGAGGATTGGTCAATTGTAAAACGAACAGTTCTTCCTTGACTTATGACAGAATAAATCTAGGGACTAAGGAAATCTGCAAAATATCAATTTGGGAACAGGATGCTCCAAACAAGAACAATCTGCCTTTATAAAATTGTTTAAAGAGTTCAAGGAAGTTTTTTGCCTAGACAAATGAGGATCTGAAAACATTTGATCCTAATGTAATACAACATATCATCCCCATGAAACCACAAATTCAGCCTTTTCAACAGAAATTAAGAAAAATGCACCCCAAATTAGAACTAACCGTCAAGAAAGAACTAAATAAATTACTAAATGCAAAGATAATTTTCCTAGTGAGACACGTACAGTGGGTGTCTAATCTAGTTCCTATAAGGAAGAAAAGCGATGAAATTCGACTCTGTGTCAATTTTTGTAACTTGAACCAAGCGTCTGATAAAGATAATTATAACGTTCCTCCAATGGAACAAATTCTTCAGCAGGTATCTAGTTTTGAAAGACTGTCATTGTTAGATGGTTTTTCGAGATACAACCAGGTCCTCATGTCTCTAGCAGACCAGTTAAAAACCACGTTTTGTACCCCCTGGGGCACTTATGCCTACAGGAAGATGCCTTTTGGACTTATAAATGCTAGGGCCACTTTCCAGAGAGCAATGGAAATTTCTTTTCGTGGCCTCATAAACCAATCAGTAGTGATCTATCTTGATGACATTACCATTTTCTCCAAGAACAAGAAAGATCACTTGTCTCACCTTAGGACTATTCTAGAACAATGTCGCAAGTATGGCATATCTCTCAACCCTAAAAAGTCAGTCTTTGTGGTGGAACAAAGAAAACTGCTCAGGTTCATAGTTTCCAGTGACAGAATGATAATCGATCCCGAAAGAACTCGATCCAATTCCAAACTCCCCCCCCCCCTCCTTTAAAAAATCCATGCAATCCTTTTTAGGCTAAATTAATTTTGTCAGAAGATTTGTTCCAAGTTTTTCAGAAATGGTAATATTGTTATAGAATTTAATTAAAAAGGATGTTCAGTATCATTGGGGACCACAAGAAAGTTAATCCTTTGATTCCATCAAAAAATATATAGTGGAATCCCCTTCCTTGATGAGCCGTGATTTCTCGCGAGATTTCACTCTTTACACTTTCGCCTCCAACCGATCTTACGTTGTTGTGTTAACACAAAAAATGTTGAAAGAAATGAAATCCCTATTGCCTTCATGGCCTCATATTTTAAAGGGGTTGAACTGAATTAACCAGCTGCAGATCAATAGGCGTATATTGTTTTCAAAGCTGTGAAACACTTCCGGTCATATCTACTGAAATCCAGAACTAAAGTCATCATTCCTTACCCTGCCGTAAGAAACTTATTAGTACAAAAGGAAATGGGAGAAAAACGGGAAAATTGGATGACATTGTTACAAGAATACAACCTCGAAATAAATCCTGCACAAATTGTTAGAGGTCAAGGCCTATGTAAACTAGTGACTGATTCATTTGAAGAACAAGAAATTCAAATTAATATCTCAACTGTAAATCAACCCAATGAAAATCAGATCTGTTGCACACAAGTTGTTGCTAATTCTTGGTATGATGATATAAAATTTTATTTGACACATGGATCATCTCCTCGCTATCTTGATCCTAAAAACAGAAGAGCACTCAGGTTAAAATCTACATATTTCCAACTCATAAATGATGTATTGTTTCGAAAGAATTTTGACGGTGTTCTTATGCGTTTTTTAGAAAAAGAAGAATCAGAAAAAGTGATGCCTGAACTACAGGTAGGTGAAGTTGGTGGAAACTTTGGTGGAGACACCACTGCTCACAAAGTGTTAAGAGCTAGGTACAATTGGCCCACATTATTTAAATATTCCCATGCATTATGTCGTAAATGCATAATCTGCCAAAAGGTTGTTGGACGAGTGAAAAAGGCAACATTCCCTTTGCAGCCTGTTACTGTGGATTCACCTTTTCAACAGTGGGGTCTCGACATCATAGAGCCAATTAACCCTACTTCTTAACAGCAGCATAAATATATCATTAAAACAATGGATTATTTTACCATATGGTCTGAAGCTGCACCTTTGAAAGTGGTAAATACTAATCAGGTAGTATCTTTCCTTAACTCGAATATCATTACTAGATTCAGTATCCCCGGATGTTTAGTCTTTGATAACGCATATTATTTCTCATCCCTCAATATGAATTTATTCTCCTTATAAAAAGGGATTAAATTGAAATATTCTTCCAGCTACTACACCCAAGGAAATGGCCTAGCAGAATCAACAAACAAAAATTTGATCAAGATCATTAAGAGGACAGTGTCTAAAAACCACAAGAACTGGCACAATGCTTTGTTTAATGTGTTGTGGGCTAACAAAGTAACACCCAAAGCTTTTGTTGGTAACTCTTCTTTATTTCTCGTTTATGGGAGAGAATCAATCCTACCTCCTCATGTTCTTCTCCCATCTCTGCAACTATCGCAAAAAGTCCAAGAAGATGTTTGCCCGCCTCTAGAAAGTCAAATCAATGCCTTATTAAAACTAGAGGAAGTAAGAGCACAAGAAAAGAAGAAGCTGGATCAGCATCAACAGATTGTGAAAAGTTGGTTCAATTCGAATTCTTCTTCAGATAGGAACTTTGAGTTAGGAGATTTGGTTCTCAAATGGGATAAACCTCACGAGGGGAAAGGGGAACACACCAAGTTCCAAAACCTGTGGTTGGGACCTTTTGTAATCGCTTAAAAACTAGGTTGCATCTCTTTCCATCTACACAATTTGGAGGGATAGCCAGACACCTTCCCAGTGAATGGCCAAGCTCTAAAAATGTATTTTTCCTCATGATTCTAGATTCACCTATGTACATAGTTTCTTTTTAATTTTTCTTTTGTTTTTGGGATTTTGGTTATTTTCATTTTTCTTGTTTTCCCTGCTTTCTGAATAAACTTATGTCTGTGTCACCTTTTAGTTCATGAAGGGAAACCAGAATGCCTCATTATGAAGAAAAATTCAAGGTCTTTTCATAGCATCAATGTTGTAAATTGTTGAAACGCAGACTAGCTAAAGAAACTTTATGTTCGAAGTAGGTTTCATGGTTTCACTTTATAATCATGAGCATACACAATCATAATTAAATATCTTTACGCTATCCCTATTTTTAAGGAAAACAACTCAAGTATGCCTTCCTGTCCTCGAAAATTTATTCTTATCAGAAAACTAATTTTAGATCATAATGAAGGTTATCAAGCGAAGAATTAAGGGTGGAAAATATCAAGTGTTCTGAAAACTGAAATTTGCAGCATCACCCCTCTCTCCTGAAGATCATTAAATTTATCAAACTATATCTAGAGAGTTGTGGGAAGTGTTTGTAAACCCGCCGAGATACTGAACAGGTCTTCTAGCAGCGGGTAAATGCATGCATGATGCCAAGACAACTTTGTCGGGGTACTGAACAAGCCTGCTGGAAGTGAAGCAATGTCGGGTTCAAGAAAATTATCACGTATAAAATTTGATAGTAATCGTAAGTGCCCTTCATTTTGAATTGACAATTATTGGACAGGGTAGAGGCGTCAGAGTGTGTTAATTGAAATCCCTGCCAAGGCTATGGATGCCTACTGGCAGCAACGACCCTTTCAATAGTATCGGAGAAATTGGCTTGAATATCGTTGCTCTCATAATTAAAATTTGTCACCGGATTTCATTTGAATAGATAGACATCTGAAGTTGGACTGTGTGACGTTTTCGAAATTTGATTGGGATGCTTAATTTCCTTTCAAATTTTCTTTAATCTTTAATCATTCTAATCATTCCTAACACGAACTCGTTGGTGATGCAGAGATAACTGATTCTCCCAGTAAGTCACCATTGTTGGCATCCCTACATGTTTTTGCTAGTTTGAACGACAAACGACACTTCATGTAGCTGCCTTCACCTCATCCTGTAAATATTACTATTTGGGGGTGATTATTGGATTATAAAAAGACGTTTGATTATTCTTGTTTTATTTTTATCTTGCGTTTTCATGCTTGATTCATGACTGAAAGCATGAATCAAGCATGGAAACTTAATTTCGTATTATATCCCTATTCAAAGCCTGGTTTTTAAAGGTTCCTTGTGCTTACATATACTTCATATTTCTTACTTGAATGATTTTCCTTTTGAGTTTATCTAATATCGATATATTACCCATGTTGATTTGCATTTGGACTGTAAGCTTACTTATTTGAATCCTTTGTAAATCAACTATAATGAAAAATATCGATTCTCATTTTGATTGTAAAAACATATCCATTCCAACCCTTTGCAAATCGACTATATCCATTACATGATGTGGGAATTAAACACACCAGAATCGTATCTTGTACTTCATTTTTGTTGGCAGAATGAATTGAAAAGATTCTCATTACGAGTTAAGGGTTTGTGTAGTGCTATGTACTTGGAGCTTTCATTACCTGGAGTGTCCAAACTCCATAACTGAGACCTTCATGTGTATGTTGTGATTGTGCGGGTGTTCTGCTTGTTTTCTTTCCATGGTATCTGCTCAAACTTGTCATTGTTACTTCTGACATCTAAACCTACAACTAGCTTGGGTCGCCCCTGACACAGTTTAGTCATACTCTCAATGGATCCTATTGTCTGAATAGAGTCGAATGGCTCTCAAGAATTGTTGTCTCATGATGATGCGGTCGAGGATTTGAAAGGCTAGGGTTGGGATATTTTCATTAAGAAGTTCAAAGGGTATAACCTTTGCATGGCCAAAGAATTCTCCCAAACATTTGATGGATACAGAGTGAAGGTTGGTGATATTCAGTTGGAGGTGACTGAAGAGTTTTTGAGTGAAGCAACAGGGCTTCCTCTCTCCAGTTAGAAGTGGTTTAAGAAATCGAAGATTGACGAAGTGCCCTGGAGTCTTTTCATGACTTCCAGAAATATTTATTGTTGTGAGAAAGCTATTCATGTTTCCTTGCTTAAGGTTAGGTGGCATGGTCTGTTATCAATTCTTAAACAATTTATTACCTGTGAGGGCCATTATGGCCTATTTTTTCTTTACCATGTGCAATTTCTTATGCACTTTATAGGCTTCCAGTTGAATGTGTCGTTTTATTTTCTAAGAAGTCTATACAAAATGTCGAAAAGATACAAGAAGCAGAGCCTCGACTCTAGCCTCTTTCACCATGGTTTAATTAAAATACTGTTGGTTCATCGTTTGAAAACCCTGGGTGATTATTGGGACATTTTCTTAGCTCGAAATGGTTTTGTTACAGACTTTCGTATAGAAAACCCTATTTTGGATAATCCTATGTTGGAGAAACATTTTGATTTCTCAAGTGACAAGCCAGCTGCTGCCAGATCCTTTGAAGAAAAACCCTCGTCACGAGGAAGTACCCGATCAGTTTTTACCTGGGAAACATAATGTTGGATCCAAATCAAATGAAACCACTGAGCATGAATTATTTGTCGGGCTTAAAGCCACTGTAAAATCTGACAGTAAAGACCCTCGCAAACAATCAAAACAGAAGCAACCAGTGTTAGGGTTCTGAAATAAAAGGGTTGGTCGGCTCATTTCAATAAGTTTGCGTAATTGATTTAAGTATCATTTGAACTCGATCAATACGATCGAGATCAATGAGGATTCAGATCCTGAAATTGAGGATTTTATTGCAGAAGAAGATCCAGATCATCACAAGTTGGACCCTAATAAGCCATACGAATATGTTAACAATATCACACCGTGCCTCGAGGATAGCAAGGGGTTTAATGGTATTAATCTCAGTCAAGGGACGGAAACATGTAGTGTTGATGTTCTTGCACCCAATTATATGCTCCCTCGACAGATCGACCTTGTTGTTCATTACGAGGTCTTCTTGAATTGGATTGGGAAGTACTATACTGATATCCCCATTCTCCAAGAAAGAATCAAAGAACTCATAACTCACAATGAATCGTTGACAAAAGAAAACCGCGACCTGAAGGAAAATGAACAGAGACAAGCCAAGCGTCTAAAGAAGACATGCAACATCATAATAAAGAATGCAGACAGTTTAAAGGCCGTAATCAATTCTGAGTTATCTTGATCCATAGTAGTCATTGGTTTAAATGGTAAAATGAGTTTTTCCCTTTTATTACAGTAATGTTATTTTTTAAATCGAATCGGTTCAACTTGGATTTATTTTACCAATATAAGACTGGCTACAGAATCGTGAGATTTTGTAGCCAAGTCATTTTCATATAAAATTTAGTAATTATTTGTTAATAAAATATCTAACTTGTTCCCATTTCGTTTTTCAGGATATGGTATATTTGATGCTGATCTTATGGGATGGAACATGTTCGATCTAGTTGATTAGTTTCTCCTTTGGTTTATTTTGTAAATAGTTAAAAACTTTCATAAATTTTGAATATATAGTTTGATCATGAGTGGCTCTAGGCCCTCTATATTTGTAATATTTTGATATTATGGGATCTGATCCTATCTTAGAAGATACGGAGGTTAGATTTCAAAAAACTCCTTAAATACTCTCTATTTTGTAAATGAAAGGCATCTTGCCCTGGAACCAATTATGAAGGAATGATTTTCAAGACTTGTGAAACAACATGAAGCTTTCAGCTTTAGTCCATTGCAGATGTTGTTTCATTAATGTTTTGATTTATATAATCTTGATATATTAATATCTCATGTAGCTTTAGACTCTTGATATGTTATGTTTCAGGATATCTATTTTACAATATCGTTCATGACTTGTTGTTCCATATATTGAGACTGTGATCATTTCTTCAATTTGAATATTAGGATTTCTCTTTGATATTTAATTGAACAATGAAATAAATGTGTTACACTCAGGTTTATCTGACTGTAATCATTTGCCATTATAATATCATAGGATTAATTTTTGTTCCCTATTATGTTATTAAACTTTGGTTACCAGTACAGGTTATGAATTTATTCGGAACATTTTCACTATAAGTCTATTGCAGATTTATCTTGTAGGCGTGGTAGCTGGATGCTCTTTATTCACACAGAATCCTGAATACATGTCACAAACTAACATCAGGTTAGCTTCTTTGTGTTTTTAATTTATGTCATTTATGTATTAATGAAACCATAAAGTTTAGATCAACTTTTGACTATATGTACATCTATGTTTCATAGCCTAGTTAATTCATGATTTGCTAGATTCATAGAGAGAAAACAAAAAAATATTTGAATGTGCTTTCTTTATCTGCTTCTCAAAGGAAACTATTTTACATTGATTTTGTAAGTTTCTAGTAAAACTTACAACCTGTAAATGATCTTCATAAATCAAATTTAACCTGTCAGAACGAGTTACACCAAACGGCTTGGGTTACTTAAACAACCCCGGACCAGACTCATTCTTCCAATTGACAGTCGGTCAATTCCGCCCGTCAACACAACCCAACTTGTCCATTGAGTAGTTTTCTTCGTTGTTGGTCGACTCATTCCGCCGAGCTATTTTTCCCCTTCTTTATTTGACCGACTTCACTTGCTAGACGACTAGAATTCTACTTTGTTAGATCAAGTTGTCTCTTGGCTGATTCATCTACCTTGGTGAACAAGGGATTGACAAATGATTTATGAGAAGAATTACAAATGACTGGACATCGGGATATTAAGAGTAGAGACCTAAGATTCGATTGCTCATTGAGAACATAGAATTTTTCATTGCATTGACATCTAATTTCTCATGTGTAGATAAGTTTGAGAATAAATGGGTTTGTAGTCAGTTGTTTCCATTGGTTTCAAAAATAATACCTTGCAACCATTAGAGGGGTAGAGGCTACACCGAGAACAAATAATTCACATAGCATTAGAATCTAGTCACTAGCTTCAGAATACTTGCATAGAATTGATCTTTATTGACTAGGTTGCTATTGTGTCACCAATTGGTTGTAGTATGTAGGTTACTAGGAGGAAAAGGATTTGCAACAAGGGAGATAAGATATATTATAAAGCAACACAGACGAACAAATGCCTAATGGATTTTGTGCAAACAAAACTCTATATATAAGAATGAGATAGAGATCATAAATTAAATTTCCGCATGGTATCCATGTTGGAGAAATGAGTGGGATATAAGTCCCTCGTTTATGGATCAATTGGCCAAGTTGGTAAAGACTTGAGTAAAGACAGAACCAATGGAATAAATCCCACAAGAAGATAAAAACCATAGTCACCTAATTAAAAACTAATTATTTTGACAATGTTTGGTCATTTTGAATTTGCTTTCTATGAGAAAGAGTTGAATTTAAATTTGATTAATTCCAATTCATTTTAATATGCTTGATGGTGAAGATTTCAATAAATTTTATTTGCATATGATTGATATCATGAGTATACTTCATTCTAATTGAACTTTATGAGTTGTCTTTGTTGTTTTTGATATCTCAACCACGCCGAGTAAGGAAACCCAAGTGATAAGGGTTACAAAGCATGATGTCATGCATACTGAAAAATGGGTCATTGAAGGCTCAATCTAATCATGTTTGAATTTGGACTACCCTGGAAGGTAAGACCAGTTTCTAAGAATCAAAGAAACTTAGCTGAAGTTTTAATGGGAATGTAGAACAATTTTCAGAATGGACAATAGTCAAATCCAATGCAAAGCATCAAAGGAAGTTGAAAATTTGTCAATCAATAGATTACAACAGTAAATAACAAATGTAGTCATCCATGCATACAAGAGAATGTGGGAGTTTTCTACCCCTAAATTGTTTTTAGATTATAGAGTAGAATTTTATGTTTTTAGAAGTAGCAAATATAGTTTTACATGTTTGAGATAAGTATTCCTATTTGGGTGAAGAGATACTATTTAATGATCTTTGGTGTGAGTGGATGGAAACCATAATATCATCCACACTATGTATGTTCCATGCTATGTAGAATAACTATAATGAAGAATTCTTTAAAAAATTCTCATGCTGGGTTATTACATTTTTCTAGAATATAAGTTGTTATGTGTAGTTTCTTAAAGCATAGGAATGTTATTGCAATGCAACAATTGGATTAGTTGATATGAATATGAACATATATACATATTATGAACTAATATGTGGTAGAGAATGCATGTATATATTCTTGAGCATCTAAGATGATGTTTATCGATTAAAAGAAGTGTGTTTCTATAGATGCATTGAATTTGGCGTGATGTCTAATGTGGTTATTGATTTATTGTGTCACCAAGACATGGTTGAAGACATTTATGATACAATTTTCTATGACAGACAATCTCATGGAAATAATAAGGACAAGTGGATGTTTTCCAAGAGGTTGATGAAAGGATAATGTGAGTTATCGTGCAACATCGACTAATCGGGCAACATTAGAGGAGTTGATGGAAACCATACAAGCATGAATTGGTTATGCCAATATAGCATGTGACCTGAAAGGAATTGAATACAAATTCCTTCAATGATTCTTTAATATCTTAATTGGTATGTTTGTGATGGCATCTGATCACATGCATGTGGATTGATACCTCCATAGAGTGTGATTTTGTAACCATGAGTATTAGCACATTTGTTTGCATGCATAAACATTTGATTGTATTATGTAATTTTTATTTGTGCTAGTAATGCATACATATTGAATATTATATCATTGCATTTAATATGTTGTCAGTTGAAAATTATTGAATTATCCATGTGTCATAATTTGAAGATAATTTTGTGTGTTTTTATGAATATTGCAATGAAAAATTATATGTCTGAATACGCATAGTATTTTTGGTTAATTGAAAGTATAGATTGAAGGTCGAATTGTCTCAGATATGGTAATGAATGTAAGTACATAATGAAGACTAGATTCAAGGGACTAACATTATTAGAAGAATATCATAGTTGTGAAATATGATTTCTATATGAGACAAATTAAAAAAAATTGATTGAAATTTTTACGATGACATCTCATGGTAATTGTATATTTATCTAGTAAGGACATATGTTGTTATTTCATAAGATGGATTTCCTGAGGTACTATTTAACTAATAAAGGAATTCCTAGGCCTAGAAGGGTGAGTGTGGTGAGGAAGTGATGGCTTGAATGAATCTATTATAGAAGATTCATGTTATATGCTAGTTGTAATCAAGAAAAAATTATATCTATATGTTGGGTATTTCAAAGAATAAAATGCATTGAATCTCACCATGGAAACCTTATCGAGTAGAGATATGCTCATATGAATAAGTATTGGGTTGATTTGATTAATTAATCTTATGTTATGAATATATATGATCTAGTTATAAATTTGAATTTCCATGAATGAAATAATTGTTGCTCAAACTGGCTATGACATGCATATTTTTCCTTTGCTAATTGTTATAGGCACGTGTTGGAATGATAAAGGTATTAGTATATGTTGTAAGTTATGTAAACATGCAATTTTCATTATTTTCTTTTTACATACCATGAGGTAGAATTTCCATGGTAATTTTGAAAACTTGTAAATATTATCTTTGAAAATTAATAAAAGATCCAACGATGGTTGATTGAAGAAGAGCACCTAAGGGACTATGAGTCCACCAGATGGGAAAGGTAAGGGGGTCAAAGGGGTTGACCTATGTCTCATGATCTTTCCATCTCCTCACTAATACGTTACTATCCTTTCACTTCATCTCTTTTTAATGTTATGGTAAATTAAATTAGAAGCCTCATAAAGGAAGAAGAAAACTTATTAGAGAGAGAGAGAGAGCACTTAGTAACTCCTATGTTGAAGTGGCTACTTCCTATATTTAAGCAACCAAATCCCAGTTTCATGCAATCAAGAAAGGAATTGGACGAGACTCTTCACTCACACATTATTGACTCTTGGAAGGGAAAATTTTGAATTGGGAAAGAGGGTCTTGAGAAAAATGGACTCGTTAAAGAGAAAATGCATCTTTCCATGAAGAAAAACTAAACCAACTATGAAAAAGTATCATCCATGGAGATATGTAAGATGGATTGTAGTGTGGAAAAGGGACCAATACTGAATAATAAGACATCACCTTAAATCCGTGTACATTAATGGCCTTTTTGGATTGTCTAGGATGAAAAGTTTGTGATCCAAAAGGAAAAACTATACTTGAGATCAAGTATGAAAGTAGAAATTTATTGGGCTCTTGCTACACATTGAAGAGCATAGAGAGGAAGAGTATTCTCGAGGTACTACAAAGTAAAGAGGGTAGTGTCTTCTTGTGTTGTACGTGGTAGGAGACTAAGTGTCAAAGTTGGTTTGATGGAAATATTGATTCAGGAACTCAGTAGTGGCTTTCTTGGTTGATCTTAGACGTTGTTGGAAAGGGAAAGAGTGATTGGATATTCTTGAACTTGTCTTCTTTCTGGTGATCTCATAGCCTATCAAATGGGTGGCATCCATAAGGAATAATCTATGGTTGGGAGGAAAATTGTTTACACGCAATCAATTTCCTTGGAACTCAGCTTGTGAAAAATATAATTTCTTTATCTTCTTCTCTTTGGTTATGAAATATTTAATTTATGATGATGAATATAAATTCACTATGGATTGTGAAAAAATGCCTTGAAAGATCTGTAATCATCAATAGATAAATGGTTGTACCTTGAGGTTTCATGCCAAGTGTTTGCTTAAATGCTTCAATGAATTTTTATGCACTTTTGGTTATGCATGTGAAGATAGGCCTACAATGATTTGTCTATATCTCAAAATTTGTAATATGGTCAACATGATTTTTGGTCGAGGGAATCTTTACATTGGGATAGAAAATCCCACCAAAAATCTCAAGTACCCAGATATGTATTGTGGAGATATTCGTCGTTTATAAAAGTTATTTTAGACATTGTCATATTCAAGAATGTGGAAACATTTATTTAAATATTCACATTTTTCTCACAATCTATGATGTGGGTTGGTGTGATTTTGGTGTGAGGACTCTAAACATATATTTGAAAAAAATTATACAATATTTCAAGAAATCAGATCATATTTTAAGAGATATCAATTGTTTAGCAGAGATATAATAGATTTTTCTATGTATCTATTAATGGCAATGAATGCTAACCCCTAGTTGAAAGTTATTAGATTCTTAGTGTGTTGATGATACTTAGTGTTAATGGCAGGTTTGTATGTGAATTTAATCGTATCCTCTCTAATTTAACTAAGTATTCTTGTATTATTAAATGTTGAACCATAACCTCTATAAGAGAGTGCATGCAACATGTTTGATAAAATACCAATTGCTTGTTTCCATATGTTGATTGTAACATGTTTGAGGAATTGGGCACACAAATTGTAATAGAGATTACATCATGTATAAAACGAATTCATTTTGTTTATGAATCTAAGTATTATATAAGTTCTAGTAATTAAGATATTGAAGAACTGATGCCAATCCAGACTGGTTCAAACTCAATCAATTTGAAATTCCACTTTGTTCTGGAAAATTTTGATTTTCTAATTGATCTAACGGACCTACAAAATTTCTGTCAATTCCCATGAAATCCTACCATTAGTTGATGATTCTATCAACCGGTTGTCAGCCCCGTCGGACCCTCAAAACTTTATTTTTGTTATGAGAATAGGTGTTATCAGGTTACCTGTGTCAATTTTCACATATGCCTCTATGTGACCGATTTTCAGATCTGGAAATTGATACCTAGAGAGCTAACAGTAACACCCTAGTTGTTATCACTTAACAATTTCATACTGAAAATTATATGCAACAAAAACACAAAAGATCAGAGATGAACCATCAACAATTGAGACATAAATTTATGTTATTTAAACTTTATTAAATTCATAAATTATGAGGGAAAAACCAACCCTTCTGGTCAATACACTTTGACCAAAACTTGGACAACCTTGTCCACCAAACTATCAACAAAGTACAACTCAGAAAAATTACCTAGAAATCACCTTTTCCTGACAACCTATTGCTTCCATTGTACGACCTGCTGACATCAACAGTACGGACTACAAAATTTTCCAGAAAAAATATGCCACACATGTGGCCTTCTTTCCCTCACACGTGCAACCCTTCTTCCCTTCACATGTGTATTTTTGGTGTACATATTTCTCTCGCACGTGTGGTTGTATGGCTACTTCACATGTGTGACTTGCTCCACATGTGTGACATGTACCTCTCCACACATGTGCGACCTACTTCTTCTTCCTCTTCTCACACATGTGGCCATCCTAGGCTAAGAATAAGACTTCCTTGGATATAAACCAGAAACAAAAAATCACCTCAAACCCTAGGCCAAATTTTCCTCATAATTTCATATTTCTCCTTACTGAAATTTCCAAGCTCCTAGCACAAGTGCACCTCACTTATCCTATATCCATCCTTGCACAATGATCTAATGTCACAATGACTTTTCCTTTATTTATACAAGTCCAAAGGGGTGTGTCAAAGAGCCCTTTCACAAGTCAACATTAAATCAAAATATTTTTATCTCCTCTTGTAGGTGTGGCACCCCATCACAAGACCGCAAAACCCGTCATCTTTCCCATGAGGCCCTAGCCTCATTTATAGGTTTATTTTGATGAAAATAAAGAATAAATTGGTGCCACAGAAAATTCCCACATGACTAACACCTTGGCCTCTAGTGGGAATACCTATCGAAGCTACAAAATCAACACTCCCTCTTAACGAGGGAGGCATCCCATCCTCCAACATCTAGATGCACTACTGTCACACACAATAGATATAGCTATGAATCTTCCACCTCATCTATACTCCCTTTGTCACTGTGGAAAATAGGTATGTGAACTCTGTCATGGGAAAAAGTCCTGTTGTCAAGTCTCTCTAACTAGCCACATCCTCGTTCATTGAAGAAAAATATGTCTAACTAGTCGCATCCTTGGTCATTGAGGAAAAATCTTTCTGACTGGTTGCATCCTCGGTCACTAAGGAAAAAAAATTATGATTGGCCACATCCTTGGTCACTGAGGAAAATCATGTTTTTCAAGCTACCTCACTAGCTACTCCCTTTGTGACTGAAGCAATTCCTATATCTTGATTGGATGCCTCCTCTATCACTATAGAAAAACTCGTTGAATCAATTGGATCCTCCATGGAAGGTATACAACTCTCATAAGCCTCCTACTCCTGCATCTCATGCCTAACCTCCTCAACCAATGAAACCTGTATGCCAGTCCTGGAAGATACCTCTCTCCCATCTAAACTTGAGGGGAACTCCCTCTGTATGACCATATCTCCCTCTGATCCAACTAGCTCTCCCTGATATTAGGCTCACTATGAGATCACATGCTCCTTCTAAAGCTTGACTCCATCTGAGTCTACACAACTTATGGGGCCATCTACCCCCTGTCTACTTTCCTCTGCATAGTCTTGGGAGGCTTCTACCTACTAAATCCCGAGGGTTGAATCCCTCTAAACTCTATCTCCCTCTGAGCTTATATTTTTGGTAAGGCCACCTACCTCACTACTTGTGGAGCCACCTGCTCCCTCTAAACCTGTGCTATTAGTGGGGCCATCTGCCTCACCACTGGTGGAGTTACTTTCTCCTCCTTTGTCTCTCTTCCCCTACTAGCCATAAAACCTAGAGGATGGCCCCTCAACCTATATAGGTTTCCCTCCCTAAATCCAAGAACCATGGCTAATCTGCAACTAGACCATCTGGGCACAAGAAATACCTATCCATCTTGAAACAATACATGGTATCCCTTCCTCTCAACCTTCGATACTGAGAGGAAAATCCTCTTGAGTTTTGACACCCTTAACACATTCGATACCCTCAATATCTCTCTAGACTTGAATCGAACCGATATTGTACCAGATCCTCGTGTTGAATTCTTAGCTCCCATACCAAGATCCACACACAAGTCTGAGCCAGTCTCTGTGAGACTGTCAAACAACTCTCGTGCACCTATCATATGGCAATATGCTCCATTGTTCACCAACCAAGTCTCCCTGCTAGAGACTGCTCCTGAAAGGCCAAAGACCAGCAAGATCTCCCTCTGGAACTTGTTTGCAATGGCATCAACCTCTATTGTCGATGCTTGTTTCCTTCTTCCTGATCTTCCCCTCCAAATTGGACACTGTGAAGCATAGTGGCCAAAGTCATGACACTCAAAGCATCTAATCTTGCTAATATCTTTCTTCTGTCTCAATTCTAGAGATGCTTCTCTCTCGGGAGAAACTCTTCTTCCTAGTGGACCTCTCATGTCTAGAGAACCTCTTCTACCCATCCTAGTGTAGGCTACAAGGGCCTTGTTATCATCACTACTACTCTTCACCATACCATCCATATTCTCCATGGACACCAACCGAGTCTCCTCCTAGATGAAACCAATCCATATACTATAAAAAGTGGGAAATGTCTCTCATGCACATATCCCCTACATGAATGGTTCCCAAGACATGGGAAGACTTCTCAAGGACACATTCACCAACTCAACATCCTGCACTCTCACCAATGGCTGCAAGATGATCTCGGATAAGATAGTTGACCACTGTGTCTTCACTAGTCATCCTAATAATATGAAGTTGGTGCTTCGACCATAGCATCCTCCCTGTATTCATGTTTGGGTAGAGACCAACCAAGGAATCATACATATTCTTAGAAGTTCTCTTCTTAGCAATGTGAGGAATCAAATGATCCTTCATGGACTATAGTAATACCCTCTTAGCCTTCACTTGTTTATTCTTGTGTGCTTCCAACTCTTGTGGATCAGTAGGATCTGCAACCACACTCTCAACATACTCCTTGAGGTAATTTTCTTCCAACAAGAGGAGAACCCTTTCCTTCCAAGCCCAAAAGTTGGTTTCCCTTTCCAACATCTCCTCAAGATTCAATGTGTTCACCATCTTGACCTACCCAGAACAACAACAAAGACCAAAAAAAGAACAACACTCTTCCAATGTTGTAGTAAAAAATATGTCTCAAGATGATCCTCTTATCTTCAAATTCCAAGCTCTGATATCATGTCAATTTTCTCATATGCCTCTATGTCACTAGTTTTTAGATATCAAAATTGCTACCTAGTGAGCTAATAGTAACACCCTAGATGTTATCACTAAATAATTTCACAGAAAACTATGACTAAAAATTATATGTAACAAAAACAAAAAAGATTAGAGATGAACCATCAACAATTGAGACATAAATTTCAGTTCTGTAAACATTATTAAATTCATAAATTTTGAGGGAAAAACCAGCCCTCTTGGTCAATACACTTCGACCAAAACTTGGACAACCTTGTCCACCAAAATATCAACAAAATTCTAAGAAAAATAAGCAAAGTACAACTCATCAAAATTACCTTAAAATTACCTCTTCTTGGAAACCTGTTGTTGGCACTATACGATCTACTGACATCAGTAGTACAGACTACAAAATTTTCCAGAAAAAACTACCACATGTGCAACCTACTTTCCCTCACACGTGCAGCCCTTCTTCCCTTCACACGTGCAACTGTGTTATACGAATTTCCCTCACATGTGTGGCTATACAACTACTTGACATGTGCGGCCTATAACTCTCCACAAACATGCAATCTACTGCTTAATCCTCTTCTCACACATGTGGCCTTCCTTGGCTAGAAACCAGAAACAAAAAATCACCTCAAACCCCAGGCCATATTTTCCTCATAATTTCATATTTCTCCTTGTTGAAATTTCCAAGATCCTAGCACAAGTGCACCTCACTTATGCTATATCCATCCGTGCACAATGATATAATGCCACAATGACTTGTCCTTTATTTATACAAGTCCAAAGGGGTGTGTCAAAGGGCCTTAACAAGTCAACATTAAATTAGAATATTTTGATCTCCTCTTGTGGGTGTGGCACCCTATCACAAGCCCACAAAACCCATCATCTTTCCCATGAGGACCTAGCCTCATTTCTAGGCTAATTTTGACAAAATGGAAGGAAAAATTGGTGCCAACGAAAAATTCCCACATGCTTGGCACCTTTGCCTCTAGTGGGAATACCTCTGAAAGCTACAAAATCAACAATCGGGTCCCAATTTCCCAATGTATGTCGGTTGTCTCGTCTTAATCTCCACCGAGACTTTTGTATATCAGTCACATCGGGGATGGGACCACTAGTCCTTACTATTGTTGTAAACCTACACTAATGAGAAGTTGATATGATATATGTTTGTCAAGGTTTCGGGTCTGTTGGCCACCGGAATTGTTCAATACAGAACTCATAAGGTTTCAAAAAGGTCGGTCGAGTGTCACTAGATTTAGCGGTATTTCTAATTCAATTTGGTAGTATTGCCAACTTTGGAGCTCCTCCAAACATAAAACTCACAATAAAACTTTAACATAGAAATACACTAGAAATATTCCTATGGTTCTCGTTGTTTCATTTAACCGATTCCGGAAGGGAATTTTCACAATTACACAATAAATCAATTATGGGAACGAATCGATGACCAGTTAGAACAAAAGAGACAGGTTTTAAAAATAATGAAATTCTCATTAAATATTTGCTTCCTTTCTCTATTTAGGTCCCTCTCGTGCTTCTTTTTGCACCCAACAGAGTTTTTATTACAATATTGATCTAGGTGGATATCGGTGGTCATCCACCTATTCCAACTGGATCACATACAAATTTCATCTTGGCGGTTTCATATTTTATCTTGGAAATTTTTTTCTAGTTGTTTGGGTCCTAAACTTCTTGGGTCGTTTTGAGGCCCTAAACAACGTTTTTTGGGCCCATCACAATCACATTGTAGACAAAGTTAGAGTGTGATGCCATAATGTGTATTCCTTGGATATACCTTTCTAACAGGATATCATGCACCTAAAACATAGATCATATGTAAAAGTTACGACCCCTAGAAGTTTATGTACCAACTTACCCCAACGGGGCCAACATGACTTTTGGCGCTTCATCTCCTAGGGTTAGGTTTTTGGATGTCTAGGTTTTTGGCATTCATGTTTGATGTAAAAATTCTTTTGGAGCCTCATTGTACTAATCTTCTTGTGAATGAGCGTAGCCTTCACATCTCTTCTCAGAGATAAGCTGCCACCATTCTAGCAAGCTTGTTTCAGTCTACATTTTACAGTTTCAACATATTTCTTATTTAATAGAAGTTAAGTTTTACTGTATCTCTATTATTATTCATTGTGGCTATGTGTTACTATTATATGATCTGTGTTTTGATTTCGTTCCGCTCATAAATATGGATCAGTGGTATTAGATTTGTCTGCTCCTTATCTCTTTTTAGTGCATGTCCCTGACGAGGTCAGGGTATAGAGAGTTGGGTCTTGATCTTGTTTCTCTTGAGGACAACTACTCTCGCACGCCCAAGAAACCTTCCATTGTGGGAGAAAAGAAAGAACACAAGATAGGAGATCCTTTCAAAATGTTGCTCAAGGAATCCTTTGAGAAAAAGATGAAAGAGATGATGGACAACTTTGCACAAATCCTTCGATGACCACTAACAAGCGACGCATCTACCTAAAACGGAGGCGCCACCCCCTTCAAGGTACAAATCAATTTTGATATTCCCATATTCGAAGTTAAAATAGATGCAGATGTTGTCGATAAATGGTTAAATCTTCTACAAGGTTATTTTTCTTTCCACAACTTTTTCGATAGAGAAAAGATTACATTTGTGTTCCTCAAGGGCATTCCCCATGTCAAATATTGGTGGGAGAATTTCTATGAGAAAAAAGAAACAAAGGGATCTACATTATTTGTAGTTGCACCCACTTGGGGTTCCTTAAGGGATGTTATTAAGGAACAATAATACCTTGTTATAAGTTATGACGACTTATATACATGATGGACCACTCTGTGACAAGAAAGGGACCAAACAGTGTCAGATTTCACCAATGTCTTCGATACCTTGCGCACCAAGTTGGGTATCAAATACTCTAAGCGATATCTGGTGCTCAGCACAATGGTATGCATAGAAACATCTAGACAGAAATGGGTTTTCTGGACATTTCGTCCTTGGGCGTGGCCTATCGATATGTTGTCAAAATCGAGCAGAAGCTTAAACACAAGACACAACAGTTTGGGTTTGCAAACCCCTCACAACATAAGCATTGAAAAGGCGGCCCCAACCAGCATAAAAAAGGGCAGATCAAGGATGGGAAGCCTCAGGATAACCAATACAAACCACAAACAAATAAGGACAATGGGAATACAAAGAAAGACATTGGTAAATGGTGTGAGTTCCATAAGATCCCCTGGCATAACACTATTGAATTTCACTCAAAGTAGTCATTGGTGGCCGAGGTGAAAGCCTTTGAATCAGATGCAAGCTCCAACTTAATGTTAGAACCAGAAAAAGGGAGACAAATCATTCATGCAGAACCCAGTGCCACAGTTGCTACCGCCACCAAGGTCCATCCCGATGAACTTGAAGAACCAGAGGAAGGTGAGGGCCTCTTTCATTCACATATGTGGGTGAAGGGTACTTCATTGCACTTAATCATTGATAGCGGTAGCCAAAAGAACCTCATCTTAGTAGATGTCATCAAGAGGTTGGATCTGTCGACATCACCACACCCGCAATTGTACACCATCGAATGGCTCTGCCAAGGGAGTGATCTATGTGTCATCCAACAATTTCACCTAGCCTATGAAACCAATCCCTTCAAAGATGAGATATTGTGTGATGTTTACCCCCTTGAAGTTTGTGATGTTCTTTTGGGTATACCTTATTTATGGAAACGTCATGTTGTATATGAGTCCATTCCTCGTAGTGTTATTATTACTTTGGACATGAGATTATACATGATACCATAGGTAGTCCCATCTATCGTCATTTCCTTGATCTCTGCCAAGCAATGGAGGAAGGTCATCTCTTAGACTCAAATGTTTGTCTTCTTCGTGATTCACACTCAGCGTAAGAGGAAGGTTGCAACCACATCCATGGCCTCTGCGACAGATCTCTCCATACAGTAGAGGCAAGTGGATAAGGTCATGGAAGAATACAAATACATCTTCTCCTCACCCACTAGGTACCTATGCAATGTTAGGTCAAGCACTCAATCAATCTGACCCCTCGCGCATCACTACCGAATGGGCCATTCTATCGTCGCTCTCTATCAAAAAATGAGGAAATCAGGTGCCAGATCTAAGAGCTACTCAAAAAGAGGCACATGCCCAAGCTCATCACCTTGTGGAAGCCCAATTGTGCTTGTGTAGAAGAAAGATGGATCCTGACGACTCTGCATCGATTATCGAGCTCTAAATAAAATCACAATGAGAAACTGATACCCAACTCCCCGAATTGAAGTTTTCCTTGACCATCTCAAGAGGGAAAAATACTTTAGTAAGATTGATCTAATGTTTGGCTACCACCAGGTTCCATAGAAAAGACTGATGTGTGGAAGATTGTCCTCAAGTCCAAAGAAGGTATTTTTTAATGGTTGGTCATTCCCTTTGGATTGAAAAATTCCCCAACAACTTTCATGAGGATGATGGATGATATCTTGCAACCTTTCACCAATTCTTTTGTGGTAGTGTATTTGGATGACATCCTCATCTTCAACAAGAATTGGGTGGAACACTTGCAACACATTCAGTAGGTTCTGCACACTCTGTTGCAACACAATCTATATGCAAATTTGGAAAAATTCTCCTTCAACACAAACAAATTCCAATACCTAGGCTATATTATTGATGAGAATGGGGTGCATGTCGATCCAGCCAAAATCTAGGTCATCCATGACTGGCCAACTCCGAATATACTCACTGAGCTCCGCAGCTTCTTAGACCTTACCAATTTATATCGAAGGTTCATGTAAAGATTCTCCCACATTGCATGGGACCTTAGCCAAGTGATTAGGGGCGGTGGCAAGGAAAACTTTGTGTGGGTCTAGTCGCAATAGAAATCATTTGATGATTTTAAGCAGTGCTTGTTCTCAACCCTGATGCTCTCGTTACCCAACCTTCAACAGTCGTTTGAGATTGAGATAGATGTTTCATACTATGTTGTGGGAGAATTTCTCACTCAAAATGGACATCCCATGGCCTATCGTAGTGAAACACTATTAGATATTGTTCGTAAGTACTCCACTTACGACAAATAAATGTACTCCATTGTACAAGATTTCCGCCAATGGAGGAATTACATTCTTGGGAAGGAGACAGTCATTCACACTGATCATAAGCCTCTGTAGTTCATGAAGAAACAAGGAAAATTGCAGAATGACCATCATCAAAAGTGGTCCACATAATTGTAGCAATTCTATATCAACATCAAGTATAAGACAAGGAGCATCAACCATGTTGCTAACTGCCTCAATCGACCTCCAGTTTTCGCACTAACCACAGTGCTACACTCCTGTGGACATGAGACCTCCAAATGGCCCCAACTCTATGAGAGAGATCCTGACTTCTCCACCACCTACCAAATGTTGGGAACAAACACAATTGTCACTGATTTTCATCTACAAGATGAGTTATTGTTCCATCTAAGCCATCTCTATGTTCCATCAAATGAGTGCACGAAGATGATTTGGGAAGATCACTATAGTCTAGTGGAAGGACACTTCGGCGTAGAGAAGACAAGGGCAATGCTTCAACAACATTTCTATTGGTCGAAACTCCGATAGGATGTCAACATGTATATCATGTCCCGCATGACCCGCGCCATTACCAAATCGACCATTAAGAAACAAATCATGTATACCCCTCTTCCTATTCCTGGCATGCCCTGGGAATCCATCTCTATGAACTACATGTCGGGCCTTCCTTCAACCAAGAAGGGAAATGACTATATTTTCATGGTTGATCAATTTTCCAAGATGGTGATTCTGGTCCCCTGCAAGAAGAGCATCACATTAGAGGCCACTACCAATCTCTTATTCAAATGAGTGTGGGTACATTTTGGGATACAATGAAACATTGTCTATGATCAGGAAAGTCGATTCCTCATCACATTATGGTCGAGCCTTTGGTCATAGCTAGACACCAAGCTCACCAAATCCACGTCCTTCCACCCCCAAACGGATGGCCAAACCGAGGTATTCAACAGGATGATCGTGCATCATTTTCTCATTTACAATTCCAAGTACCTATGCACATGGGATGAGAGTCTTCCCTATGTTCAAAAAAATAACAAAAGAGCCATACATAGCTCAATCGGACATATCCCCTTTCATGTGGGGATGGGATTTCAACCATTGGGTCCCATAGATGTTGCACTACCCCTTTCTTCCACACAGGAAGAATCATCCCATGCGAAAACCAAAGCTGAAAAATCCACTCGGTTCATTGAAATAATCCAGCACATCTGCTAACAGGTTCAAGATATTTTGCAGAAGTCAAATGCCAAGTAGAAACAACTCCATGATCAACACCGGGTGCCACACAAGTTTCAGGTGGGAGATAAAGTTTGGTTGCACTTGCAAAAATAATGCCTTACAAGACCCCATCAGAAGCTTTGTCCACTCTGCTATGGACCTTATACCATCACCAAGGTTGTGGGTGAAAATGATTTTGAGCTCAACATTCCCCCCTTCCTTAGCTTGCACCCAATGTTTAATGTGGACCTCTTTTGTCCATTCTTTCCACCATTATTGGACACCTCAAAGGTAGAAGAACAATTGACACCAACAAAGCTAAACCATGACTGCATAGAACATGAATCCACTGATCAGATCATGGATACACAAGTCAAGGGAACTCGCCAACAAAATTTTCATCTTTATTGTGTTATTAAAGAAGGGCAGCTTCTGCACCAAGGCAGGTGGCTCACCCAGGGCCAAATTCAGCATAAATTTCTTCATCTGATGAGGGAATTGAACGCAATGGAGACCATTGATTCCTAAGAAGGGAGGATTCATCCAGGTGGATATCAGTGGCCACCCACCTATTCCAATAGGCTCACATACATATTTCATCTTGGCAGTTGCATTTTTCATCTTGGAAGTTTGTTTCTATCTTTTTGGATCCTAAACTTCTGGGGTCATTTCGAGGCCCTAAAAAACTTTTTTTGGGCCCTCCACAGTCACACTAAATATAGAGTTAGAGTGTGACAACATAATGTGTGTTCCTCATATATACCTTTCCAATGGGCTATTGTGTGTCTAAAACGGAGATCGCATGCAAAAGTTACGATGCTGGAAAGTTGATGTACCAACTTACCCCAACGGGGCCCACATAAATTTTGGTGTTTCATCTCCTAGGGTTAGGTTTTTGGATGTCTAGGATTTTGGAATTCATGTTTGATGTAAAAATTATTTTTGAGCCTATTGTACTCATATTCTTGCGAATGAGCGTAGCCGTCACATCTCTTCTCATAGATAAGCTGCCACCATTCTAGCAAGCTTGTTTTAGTCAGTATTTTATAGTTTCAACATATTTCTTATTTAATAGAAGTCAATTTTTACTATATCTCTATTATTATTCATTATGTCTCTATGTTAATATTATAATATATGTTTTTTCATTTCGTTCTACTCATAAATTCGGATCAAATACAAACAAGATTGATCCAGATCACAAAAAATAGGATCGGATCTCACCAAATACAAAAAAAAACTAATTTTCTCACAACAAATTGATTATGATCCTTAAGAATAGAACCAAATCCAAACATCCTTCCTAAATTATATAACTCTTCAACCTTGTATCTGAATTCGACATAATTGTTACACTCGTGGAAAAATGCCTTCTTCTCGAACACACTAGAAACATTCTAGACTATTACAACTTAGGAAAATTGAACAAATACAAGCCTCTTGACATTGAGGAAACCAACTTCCTCTCATAGAATTCCTAAGACCTTCTAAAGGTCAAATATTGAGTTGATTTTGGAAGATGCTCCAGCATCAGACTCCCGGAGAAGAAAATACTTGTTCTTAGGCTTGTTCCAGGAGTTCTTCAATACTTGTACCATATTTAGAAAATTTTTATGTTGTAATCCACATGGAATTCTCAAGTGGTTGTCCTTTCCACTTGATTAAGTACTAAAAGTACTCTTTACCCCTTGTATTAATTACTACCTTTATGTCCAAAACATATTCAATTTGTTTCTGTTGTGTTGTAGGTAGTTGTTTCTCCAAGTCAATGGTTTGAATGTTGTCACTATCGAGTGCATCTGTTGTTGCTTCTTTGAAAGGATATAAATTTGATACATTAAAAATTGGAGAAATTTCAATGTTACTTGGAATTTATAATTCATAAACATTTTAGGAAAACTTCCTCAACACTTTACATGGTCCAATCCTCTTAAGTTTTAATTTGTTATATTCCCCTCTAGGAAACCTTTCTTTTCTAAGGTGTGCCATGACCAAGTATCCGACTTCAAAATCGAATTGTCTTCTCTTCAATTCTACTCTCTGTTTGTACTTGGTGTTTTTATCCTATAGCTACTTCTTAATTCTTTCATGCAATTCCTGCATACTTACTGAAAAATATTCACCATCAACACTTCTCACTTCTTGTTTTCCTATATTTCTTAATTCATAAATTCCTCTAGGATTCATTCCATACAAAATTTTAAATGGACTTAATCATGTGCTTCTATTAGTTGAATCATTATATGCAAACTCATCTTGCGCAAGTACCTGATCTCACTGCTTGGGATGCTCACCTACCAGAAATCTTAAAATATTTCCCAAACTTCTATTTACCACCTCTGTTTTCCCATCATTTTGTGGATGATAGGTTGAACTGAAGTTGAGATTGGTTCCTAACTTCCTCCATAAAGTTCTCCAAAAATGACCCACAAATTTTGTGTCTCTGTCAAAAACAATACTTTTTGGCAAACCATGCAACCTGAGAACTTCTTTAAAGAACAAATTTGTAATATGAATTGCATCATTGGTATTTTTACAAGGTACAAAGTGTGCCAATTTTGAGAATCTATCAACAACCACATAAATAGAATCATTACATTGTTGAGTTCTTGGCAATACTAACACAAAGTCCATACTCACATAATCCCATGGCCTATTTGGGATTGGTAATGGTTGATATAATCCAGTATTTTTCTTTCTTCCTTTTGCATGCTAACAAACCCTACATATTTCAACAAATCTTTTGACATCAGTTTGCATACCAGGCCAGAAATAAAATGTACTTGGCTAAGAAAATGTTGTGTCATGTCCAAAATGTCCTCCTAATACCCTACTATGCTTTTCTTTCAGAAAAATTTCTCTCATTGAACATCTTAGAATGCACAATTTGCTACCTTTAAACAATAAAACTTCTTGTATCAGATAATCTAACCATGGAATCTTGTCTCTGCTTACTGGATTTTCACATGCTACATAAGCATCTTTAAAATCTGCATCATCTCTATACATCTCTTTCAATTCATCAAATCCCAAAACATTTTCTTGAAACTCATGAAAAATTAATGTAACGAACCTGCCTCGTTACGACATCCAAAATTTTTTTTTTTTTTTTTTTCTGTGTTTAAGGTGTGTGCGCACGTGTAGAAGCAGCAATACACTGAACGGTACGACGCCACTCGACAAACAACAAGACTCAACCACGAAGTTCAGCACAAGAAGACTGAAGGCCTCAACGAGAACTAAAACAATACAACCATAGGCAGAGGTGCTCAACGCAGACATTAGCGACAAAAGTAAAACTGACAGCTAAATACGACTGACCTCCCACCCGTCCTACCCTGCAATGGTTAGGACCTCCATGACACATAAGCAACGCTCAAGCCCAGGTTCCCATCGCCTTTAACCATTTAAGGTCTCAGGGCTGGCGACTGTTCTGAGGAACATGGAGGTGTCTACATCCCACCCGACAAAACAGGCCAAGCAACCAACTGACCACGATCAAGTACAACATACATAAGAAGAACAACTGCGCTCCTTACGGAAGGCACGTGACAAGAGGGCTCCAACAACAGAACACAAATTCAACATTATTCACATGAACAACCACCCTAATATACTAACTGAGGTAGTTTAAGGTACGAAATTCAGGTTATCGCGCCACACATGTTATTAATCAATAATTAATAATTACAACATCGTTGTCATGAAAACATTAACTGTCTATCATTGTGTCACAAACTGGACCATGAATTTACAAATATCATACCTCTTATGTGCTACTTTATTTGCTACATTCGCTAAATTACTAAAGACCTTACAAGATTAAATCATTCACTAAGGTCCAATAGTAATGCACTAAAATTGACATCAATTTATAGAAATATCAGTTGAAAATAACAACAGGCCTCTTAATTTAAATGGCAATCTCAAATAATAAATTTAAATGACAAAAGTTAAGAAGGCATTGTTGGGATATGACGACTATCAAGTTTAAAATAACACTACTAAGATAGCAATTAGTTAAATATTCACTATAGGGAAGTAGCATCATGGTTGAATGTATCATTAACCCATCATATTTATGAATGACAAGATATATCAATTACAATCTTTAAATGAATTTACTTGAATAACAGTAATCTTAAAAGGGATCCTACATAAGGGTATTCAAAGGGTCACATATAAAGGTATCGACTTTTAGAAGGACCATATATAATATAGAGATGCATCCTTAATAACATGACCAGGATTAAAGACAATGCTCACTGTCAACATAACAAGGTACCCTCACCTTATCATTAAAGTCTTTTAATAATAATTTAAATATCATAAAGAACGGTATCCATTAAAGGACCATAATTAGAAATCATAAAGACAGGTATCCATTTAAAGGGCCATAATTTAAAAATGATCCTAATTAAGTCAATTAAATCAATTTAAAAAAAATCTTAATGAAAAGTATCCATTAAGGACCATAAATCAAAAGCATAATGAATGGTATCCATTTAAAAGGCAGCACATAAATAGCACTATATTATCCATGACAGTTTTTTTTTAAAACAAAACTCATGGTCATTAAATACCATTCATCTTCCTATTTATATATAGCCTTGTAAGTGAAAATGGCCTCAAGGCATTTCAGTGCAATCGACATTAGGTAGCAACAACAATATATAAAAAAAGGCCAATGGTTAAAAATATTAAAAAAAAGAAGAAACAACAATATTAAAAAGCAATATTAAAAGCCAATATTGAAAAGCAATATTCAAAGGCCAATAGCAACATTAAACAGGGGAAAGACTAAGCAGCACGCTACAGCCAATATTAACCCGTGATTCTGCAATTTAAAAAAATGATGCACTTGTTCTCATGAACCAATTTGACCGAATTGAACGGAGAGTCAGAGCGCAACGTCATTATTAAGGGGGATACTTGAAGTCAGGCGCGGGGGAGTAGGAGCGAAGGGAAGCGGCGGTGCGTTTCTCTGTGAAGGTTGCAAGGAAGGTGGATATGCCAGCTGGATAAGGGAGTCCGTTCGGCATTGAAATAAATTATTTCCTGCGCATTTAATTCAAGGTAACAAAGGGGTTCGGTGCATGCACGCCGGCAGCTTGAGCATTACGGAAACGCACCAGTAACCATTCAAGACAGTGCAGGTAGGCTATTATGGTCTGAGTTGTCAGCGTTACCCACCCAGGACACATTCAACGCACAGGTCCTGTTCAGCGCATCCCAACGCAAATCTCATGCAAATCAATTCCTCCGCGGACTACAAGGCATTTCAAACCAGGAGAACGAAATTCCGCCTTCAATCGAAATCAACACACAAAACAAACATCGAACACAACAGTCCCCGGGAGGCCCAATCAAAATCAGAAGGCCCAAGGCCACGCCCAGCAAGCAAAACCCCCCAACGGAAATAATCACAACGCAAACATAACCGTGTGTCTGTACAACGCCCTCAGTCATTAAAAGAGATGTCACACCCAGTAGACACGAATGGATTAAACGCCCAGGTCATTGAATGAAATCCAAGATTTAGACAGAGGAAAACCAAACAGTCTGGTTGCCCAATCCATTCCAGTGATCACTCAACTCCACGGTGAGTTGCATTCATTAAATCAGCCCCATCAGAACCGCAATAGAAAAAGTCAGGCCCGTAGAAATCTTTACTCTCATGTTACAAACCAGACCAAAATACACGGCATTAGAGGAATTCTATTGCATTAACATGAAATAAGAGGAACAAACCCATAACCCATTAACAGAATTTCAAAGGGACCCAACCATATACGGCAGGCATAACTGGAAACACAATAGTCAACGAAAACGAAATTATAAAGTGCAGGCATAATCAGTATATAAAAAAAAAGGGAGGGCATAATCAGTTAAAAATGAAAAGGGGCAGAGTGCAAATCAAAACACAAAAAGGGTTACAACAATTCACACATTGCCAGGACGAGTTGCCAGAACAAAATTTAACCTTCGACTTTCACAGGATCGAAATCGCCAGAACTAACTATTCATTAACAAATTTATAAGACAAGATTTGCCCAAGCAATCGCACAATAACCATTTACTGTAATGAAATTGCCGGCAAAGTTTTTTTTATTTTTATTTTCAGTAACTCAATACACAGTCCTGAAATTTTAACAGCAACCGTTTGTACAATCTAGGAGGTTAAATAAAAAGGTATAACAACAGTATTTAAAATTACACTATCCCGCTTCATTATTTTTAAATTCGCACAGTCCCGAATTACGGCAGCGTAATTTCACACAGTCAATGGAAGGGATTTACAGCATCAATAACATTAATTTGCCAAAATATAAAAATGCATTCTACTTCACCAATTAAAACCATACCGTTGCCTTTCGCTTTCCTCGGACGATGTCCCACGCTCCGTGCCGCGTCCTGCGCTCCTTGCCGCTTCTGCTCGCCGACCACTGAAGGCTCACCGGTACCTCCCAGCCAAACGCTAGGGGTACTCTGCTTCCCCCTTAGCCCCCCGAGCCGCAAAGGGGCCACACAAGATCCAGAGATAGACTAGCGTCTCAGCTCGCCTCCACGGCTGAGATACCACTCCAACCAAGCTGAGATTACACCCAACTCCTCACAAGAAAATCCGTCAAACCACAATTCGGCAGCGTAACGTTACGCTAACCGTTCATCCCCCTTTTTCCTTCCTTTCCCTTTCTTTTATAGAAAAATGAGACCCACTTACTTTCCTAATCATTAATTAATTAATTTTTAATGACAAACCCCTAAACAATCTCCGCCGTCCAAGTGTCACTCATCCCTAGGGTTCTCCAATAATTAAATTCTTTTTAATAAGTAAAAGGCTAAATTCCCTCACTCCCCCAAAATCGCTCCTTAAATTTCTCCTAGGGTTCCTAGATCCCCTCTCATGCTTTTAATCACTTCCTTAAAATGAAGTTTCTGAATTAGTAATTCCTTTAATGCTGATTCCTTTTTTCTTTTTACCCTATGTCTCCTACTTTCCAATTTTTAAGTTTCCTTAATTTTTTTTATTTTTTTTTCTTTTATTCTCTCTTTCCATTATTTATTATTATTATATTTTTTTTTTGTTAAACCCCCAAATGATAAATGCGCTTAATGTTCTTTTCAATACATAAACAAATATTTTTATTATTATTATTATCTTTTTGAAATCCTAAATGTTATACTCCCCTCTTTAATAATTTTTAATTCCCCTTTATAATTTAAACGCCATGTGTTTTACTTAAATTAATCCCCTCATTACTTTACCCCCTTTACTTTCGAGAAGACTTTAATTAACACCTAGGAGGGTTTTAATTTACGCCCTATGTTTATTTTTGTAGGATCTTTTCTTAGGGCTCGTCAAAATTTGTTTTAGAGAAGTTTTAAATTTTGGTTTGAATTGAACAGGGCGACAATTTAATTAGGGGAGTCATTTTTAAGAATTTTTATCAGGCGTTAAGATCTACGGTCATCTAGGTTGTCTCATCATCATCATCAATGTGACGTGCCCTTCAGGACGCACTACGTGCTCCAAGGGTGCCACTCGCCTTGCTTGATTCTTTCGCGCGACGTGCCCTTCAGGACGCACCACATGCTCCAAGGGTGCCACTCGCTGGCTTGACGGATTGGTAGACTCTATAACCCCTGGAGTCAACACTCCGCCAGGTGAATCTTGTGGGA
>JZKD02S1672738.1:825422-851438 GCA_000966675.3 Picea glauca
AATCTCTCTGGAACTCATGTGTGGCCCCTTTACTCCATATGTGAGTCTGGTCGGCAAGCTATCATCAGCCTGCATCATCAACCATCATGTCAGATCATGTCAACAACATATCATACAATCAATAGCATATCATCAAACGAAACAATATCATCGTAAATGAAACAACTCAAATAGCCCACTCCCTGACTCAATCCGGATTCCAAGGAAGTTCCACCGATGCCTCTGCATCCTCAAGGTCCGAAACCCTGCACACTCAAAGGAACTAAGTCAGCAGCACCTGTCTACATCAAGGTAGTAAAAACATCCTGTCATATAACTTAACGCATCATAATGAAAAAAAGTTTTATCATCATAAAAATCTAGATCACTTGCGAGCAAGTGTCCTCAAAGAATAAGTTTGGTAAGTGCGCCAGAGCGGGATGTTACAATTAAATTGACCTTGCTTAATGTATCTTCTTATTTGATTGCCCACTTATGTGTTTAATAACAAAAATAAATTTCTGCAAGAATTCAATCCACTTATCATGTCTTTGATTTAATTTTGTTTAACTGTTGATATACTACAAGACATGATTATCAATGTAAAGAACAAATTCTTAGCCATGAGGTAATGACTCCATTTCTTCAATGCTTGAATAATGACATAAAATTCCTTATCATGGGAAGAATATTTATGTTTGGATTCATTTAACTGTTCACTAAAATAAGCAATTAGTTTTTTTTCTTGACTTAGAACAACTCCTATAACAGTCCCACTTGCATCACATTCAACCTGAAAGAGTTTACTAAAATATGGAAATGTTAAAATTGTATGCTCTGTTATCTTCTTCTTTAATAATTTAAAACTTTTATCAGCTGCATATTTCCATTTAAATGGTCGTTTACTTTCCTTAATGGTTTCTATAATTGGAGCACATATTCCCCTAAAATTCCCAATGAATTTTCTGTAAAATCTTTCCAAGTCATGAAAACTTCTTACCTCAAAAATACTCTTTGGAGTAAGCCAATTTCCGATATCCTTCACCTTCTCTTGATCCATCTTCAAGCCATCTCTTGATATCACAAAACCAAAATAAACCAACTTTGTCTTCACCAAACTGCACTTTTTCAGATTGACTAGTAGCTTTTCCCGTTGCAATTTATTTAAAACCAACTAGAGTTGTCTCAAATGTTCTTCTCTAGACCGACTGTAGATTAGAATATCATCTAAATAAACTATGAAAAAAATACCAATAAAATCTTTGATTACTTCATTCATCAACCTCATAAATGTGCTAGGAGCATTTGTAAATCTAAAAGGCATTACCAACCCTTCATACAATCCATCATTTGTTTTAAAGGTTGTTTTCCATTCATCTCCTTCTCTAATCTTGATCTGATGATACCTACTTTTCAAATATATCTTTGAAAAATATCTAGCACCACTAGATAAATCCATCAAATATTCAATACGGGGTAATGGAAATATATACATGATTGTGATTTTGTTTATGGATCTGGAATCTATGCACATTCTCCATCCATCTTTCTTTGGACTTAAAATTGTAGGAACAACACATGGGCTCATACTCTCTCTCTGATCAGACCCTTATCCAACAACTCTTGTACATGGTTTTTAATCTCCTCATTCTCTTGTTGGGTCATGAGATATGTTTCCTTATTGGGAATATTAGCTCCTGGAATCAAATCTTTGTGATGAATGATGCTTCTTAGTGGAGGCAACTCATTTGGAAAATCATCAACCACAATATCATCAAATTCATCCAACAAATTTTGAACTTCTTCAAGTAAATCATCTAAATTTCTACCGGTGAGAATTACCTTGGGATTTCCAATTAAAGCAAGATGCACCTCCTCATTTTCGATTTCCTGCATAAATTATTTTCCACTGAACAACAATACCTTAGGACTGATTTCTTTAGTTGTTCCTTTATCTTTTAATGGAAAGAGAGTGTGCCTCTCCCCATCCTTCTCAAAAGTGTATGTGTTGTTTTTCCCATCATGTATTGCCTTCCTGTCATATTTCCAAAGTCTACCTAACAAAGTATGACACACATCCATAAGCACAATAGCATAAAGTACCTTGTCCTTGTAGCTTCCAATTTGAAATTCCACTTCACACTATTCATTCACCAACAATTGATATCATTTTTGCAGCCATGATACTTTGTATGAAACAAGGTGAGTTGTCTTCTTCAAGGCCAATTTTTCAACCATTTCATTAGACACCGAATTATCAATACTTTCACTATCAATATTGAATTTACAACATTTACCTTTTCTTTTACAAACTGTTCTGAAGAGCGCATTCCCCTGCGTAGGTTATTTAATTTCCTTGTGTGGTTTCAACAATACTATATGTTGAGAAAAAGGTACAAATAACATTACTCAAACATTTTCAGATCTTTCTAGGCTAAGGAAAGATAGTTGAGAATGTTACCCAGAGTTTATAGCCTTAAATTCAAAACAATCACTTAATCCACAGGTAATATGTATGAGGGACCAATGCTGATTTTATATATTATATGTAACTATGTAAAAGAAAAAAAACAAATATGTATACATAAGCGTGTACATGGATAAGAGACAAGGATAAAAAAAAATACGACAAATATCATTAAGATACACATGTGAGATTGAAATCAGAAATCTATTTTTTATATTAACTTCATTCTGAGATACAAAGAAGAATTATCTTTACAAACCTCTACAAGGGTGGGGACCAAAGTCAGATTTAGAAGTCTCTGATGGGCACCATACAAAAACACTCTGACAACAAAATAAAACGAAAGCTAAATATTTGGGTCAGCTTGCCATAAAAATGATGTCACTTGAATTTGCAAAATATTATTTATCAGTCATGAAATCTAATCCATAAACAAACAAGAACACATAGACTGCCAAAAATAGATCATACACCTTTAGAAACAAGTTGTTGAAAGATATGATTCAGTTTTGAATCTTCCTGCCTTCAATAAGACCTTGTTGTCATCAATATGGTTTAGCTTTCTAGTAAACTCAAAATGAATGAAGACAACAATTATCTCACAAGTATAGAGCAAACCTTATATTATAAGTTGCCCTTATGTTCTCTCTCCTCCTTTGTCTCTTATTTTGATTGAACTTTTATTCTTTTCCAATAAGATATGGTAGTCCAACTACCTTTCTTTTGTTAAGCTTAATTAACTTAACTAATAAGTTGAGACAAATAAATAGTAATACATAAATAAAGGTCTATTTAAATAATGACTAAATAGGTGGGACCCCTTGTCACTTCAATTTTCATTTCTTTAATGATCATCAAAATATGAAATGTAACACCCCAAAAATTAACTCAAATATCTGCCTTGTAACTCCCATCCTCATATAAATAGTCAAATATTTTAGTATCAAAATAAAACATGACTATTGCCCAAAAATATAAATATATCCATGTTGTCCAAAACATTTTGTCTAAATGTGTCTTTGTTGTCCAAAACAGTTTGTGATCATACCAATAAAATATGTCCTAAAAAACGAATAACATTAAAAACCATTAAAACTCATATTTTTCGTGAGAGGCGTTTTGCCTCGTTTCACTGCTCCCTTCTTTTGATAATTTTTCTGATTTGTCTTTTGCAACAACCTTTTATTGATTGGAACCCTTTGGGTGAATTTCACTGATGAAATGGGAGAAACTATCTTTGAGGTGGAGATGAGAGGACACTGATTCGGAGGAGTCTTTGGAATACTTGGAGGGATTGGCCACACCTTTTCCTTTATCTAATTCTGGCTTGGGGATGGATGTTTTTAATCTCTTGCTTGCATGAGAGGACTGTACTGGTGAGGCAACATGATCAGCTTGGGCATTTGATTGAATGGCGGTGGAGGAAAGGGCAATGGAAACGATATTGTAGGAAAACAATGATGATGTGCAATAGGATGATTGACAATCTCTTGCTAGCCATCATTGGAAGGTGGTTATGGATGCATAGAAACATGAGGGGGAACACGAACACCAGAGAAGTTTTGATGTGGCTGGAAAGGAGGCCTCTTAGTCCTAACTTGCAGAATCCCTTGGCCAACTAAATTGAAGAATCCAACTTGGAAAAGATGATTCAGATCTTGCGGATCAGCGTCAAAATGTATTGAAAATCGTGGCCTTTTATGGCCTCTTTGCCAATTATTTCCTCTACCTCTATTTTCACCTCTGTCAATGTTGCCCCTACTAAAAAAACGCATCCTGAAGAAATATTCCAATCAAAATATGAAAAATTTTAACAGCCCATTCACTAATAATCTACCTAAACAAAATCAAGATGTTTGCTCTATCATTCACAACACAATCATATGCAATCCATCCATTGATATAACTCGCCACATTTCGAATTCAATAATCAATTGCAATTTGAACAAGGAATGATAGGGTCATTGGGAAGATGAGAGGCTTTGTAATGAATGAAAAATGGTAGCATGGATGAGAACCAACAAATGAATATTGTTCAAGCAAATTGTAGAGCCTTTTACTTATAAAAACAATGTCTCCATATCTAAATTTCCAACTAAAATCATCATCCAATCCTTTTTAATCATTTTTTCTTAAAAAAAATGAAATTCAAGATAATAGAACATAGGGTGAATTAAATGTTATTGGGAAGGTGGTGGGAATATAATGAGTGAAAAATGATACAATGAATGGGAATGAGATGATTATTGTTTTGTTACCAGAAACAACATTCATTAATATTAAAATCATCATTAACATCATTTGCCCAAAAACATTTGGATATTCATTGTTTATCATGCCAATTATTTCCAAACTAACATGACGAAACTAAACCCACAATTTTTTTTTTTTCCGTAACATTATTTTTAAACTTCAACACACAAAATCCATGACATTGCAACAATCCTTTTAAACTTCTCAATATAAAACTCAACGGAAATTTTAGGACTATCAAACTTTAAGTTTCATTTTCCTTTTTTTCCCTTAAAATATAGATATCCTTTTAAACTGGTAAAAGCATTCTACATGAGAATGTTTACAAAGCCAATTTGACTCAATCATAATCGCAAACAAAATTCCTAAAGTCATCCTGAAAATCTTAAAAAGGAATCATAAGACCATCCAATTGTCTATCATAAAAATTTCACCACAACCCCAAAATAATTGTTGCAAAAACAAACAGGTTCGAAACCCCAATGAGAAACTGGTAGTCATTATTTCATCAAATCCACAATAACTTCAAAATTGATAAAATTCTTTCGTGAATTAGATAACAAAATGAGCCACGATTTTGTGGGCATGATCAATATTTCTCGGTGTTGGGCCAAGATACCACTAAACAAAATTTTGAATATGGGTTTAGCTTATTACTTTCCCATTCATATCAGATGGGGAAACAAGGTCTAAGCAGACATAGTGGGCGTAAGGTGTGGACTGTACGCAAAGAAAAAACAATCCCTTCCCATCACATATTATTTACAAAATTTCAAGGTGACAACAAGACATAATACACAGGCTTTTGCAACTCTGCAAACAATGATAATAATAAGAAGAAAGGACTAAAAATTTCCAAGGCTTGGGTATGGGGTTAAGGGTATTATACAATAGTGACGAAACCCGACTGTCATGTTCCTTTTATAGAGGAAAACCCTTTAAAAATTAATAACAAGAAATGAGTGAACCGAACATATTCACCATAGGCATTTTCCAATAGTCATAGTATACCAACATTTACTCTGGGCGCAATACAACCATACACTTCAAACATAAGATAATGTTGAACAATATTTCTGGTTTGAAACACTTAAATGATAAAAGGAAGAAAACCCAAATCAAAATGCATCATACGACCATAATTCCCACCAGCAATCCACTGTAAACTTTGGAACACAAACACATTATGCATGCACACTCTTAGAGCTAACAATACAATTTTATATAGAGCAGAGCTAACATTTCATGAATGAAAAGGTAAAATACCATACATGTAAGAACAATGCTAAAACAATTAACAGAGCACAATTATTTTTCCACCACGACCGAGCACAATGGAGATGTTTCTAAACAAAGAAACCAAAACAAACGCGAGTGGAATAGTGAAGGTGGTGGCTTCGAGGTAGGGTAAGAACGGCGTGCAGTAAGTGCACATCGCTTCTCCTCTTTCCACATTAAATTCCATCAACCACATCCAACTATGGAGTGCACTTATCCTCCAAGACTCTGTTCCATCAACAATATCAACCATCGAATCGTGCAACATAACATATCATTTCCATATTCAAAATCGAATCAGGCATCCCTCATGGATTATTATATGATCATTTAACACTTAACGCCAAAATAATATGTCGCACATACTTTTCTAGTGGAGTGATTACCAATCAATATATTAGTCATTTTCCCATATATGTAAATATACCATGAGTTTTCATGTGACTTGTGTTTATAGTTTGAGTAATATGTCAAAGTCTAGGTGTAGCAAGAATAAACTAAAAGTGTTTCTTTCATGAAATAACATTTTCTCCTTTTAAAATCAAATCTCTAATACTCCCTGCATCCATCAATTGCACATAGAAACAGGTTATGATTTCCATCCTTATTCTCAAAGTGTGTGTTAGCACTCTATAAATTTGTTTGGCTGATAGACAAACGACAGAGGTAACTATTTCAACCAACTTTAGGTTGGATTTTGACCCTTCCAACCAGAGAGGGCTCTCTCAGACATATAGCTATTGAAAATACTCAAAATATTTGGCAATGCATACACAGAGGTCAGATTCTACAATAGGATAAATTTTAAAAGAGGTAGGACAAAACAAGAGAGCAGGGCCATTGGGAAATGGAGTCAATTTCTGAAATCGTACAAATATTTATAAGCTATGTATTCCAGAGGGAATAGAGGCAAAATAGGTATGATGTTCAGCCAAATAAGTAATATAGGATGGCAGAGGAAGAGGAAAAAAAAAACACTATGAAAAGAGGCGTCTAACAAGGGACGAATCTCTTAGTATAGCTTTAGAAGAAGAAACAAAAAGGTTGGCTACTTGATTCGGAATCGGATCCAGAAGCCTCATAGGGCTTAAAAATGCTCAAAAATGAAAGTGCTCAGAATCTGACAAAACTAGTTCCATTGTGTCTGTCTCGTCTTCCTGATTTTGACCATATATTTACTTCGTCAAACAGGCTCTATATGCGAAAGATATCGCGTTCTGTCCGAAAACTCAAACAGGCAAAAAAAGGGGATGACTGTACAATCCGTACAGTCCCACGTGGCATGCTGATTGTATAGGTCGTACGGTTGTACAGGTGATGTGGCAGTTCCTGGAGGTGACATGTGGCAAGCTGATGTGGCGTACGAGCAAACAGCTAGACCAATCTATGGGTGATACGTGTCACCACCATAAGGGTGACATGTGGCATGGGATGACGTCAACAGATGACAGGGCAGTGACTGGACAGGGTACGTGGCAGACATATGGACCATTCAACGATTGACATGTGGCAGACTTCTATTGGTTGTTGAGGTGCCACGTGGCCCAATCATGGGCTGCCACGTGGCACCCTATGGTTGGTTCAAGGTTTGTGCAAAATTTGTATGGGTTCACCGGGGTCGAACCCCCAACCTATTCGCTGGGCAACAGACTGGCAGGATCGGGCTAACCACCCAGGCCACGATTGGTTCTTATTATGTATGTGCCACATATAGTATTTAAGTTTGGTGGCGAGGGAAAGGGCTGGGGCTTAGCCCCAGCCCTCGGCATTGACATACGACCACGGTTCAACATGTATTAGCACATGACCATATGCACGGGGGTTTAACGCATGGGAGCTGGCGAATAGGGACTAGCCGCGGGTCACGGGGAATCCCACAGGACCAGGAGCGCATCCACCGTTTTGGGCACGGGAGGTTATAACCATTAGCCCGTGGACCTATGCCAACCGGGAGCCAACGCAAGAATGGGCCAGCGCTTAGCCAAATATAGCACATATGACTGCGAATAGGGGGTGCGCGCCCAGGCCTCGAGGGCTAATGCCCAAATTTATATGCCAAGTGGGTTTTTTGTTATGTTTTGGTATTTTTGAATGATATTATGCCTAATTTTAATTGATTTTCTCCATTTTTTGGAGATATTGGGCATTTTTGGAGCCCAAATTTTGGGAGGAAGTTGGGGATGGATAACCAACTTCAGATCTATATAAACCAGGCCTGTTTGAGGCCATGGAGGACAGTCAGAGCATAGTTATGCTGAAGGGAAGCCAAGCCAAAACCATTTTTATGCAGGGAAGCTATTGAGGAGCAAACGCTTGCGGGCCATTTCTGGGAGCTCTGGATGTCCGTTTTGCGTGTCGTTTTCTTTGCAGGGTTCATGAGATCTGGAAGAACATGACAAGATCAGTCTTGTAGCCAATTGGCAATGCTGTGATGTACTTTTGAGATTTTGAATAGAAATAAAGAAGCCTCCCCCATAGAGACAAAGGCACGGAGACGTGGGCAACGTTGTGCCGAACTCCGTTATCAATTTGTCTGTTATGGTTTGTTGTTTATTACTTCATTGCAGATCTACATATGTGTATATGGCTGTCATAATTCCTCTTCTTTCCACATTCTTTCATTAAGTTTATCAAATGGTTAATTAACACATGCAAAATTAAAACTCAACCATAGTCATTAAAAGATCCGACGGATCACTACTGAATATAGAGCACCAATCCAGGGTGAATTCTGAACCAGGAACCAATAAACACATAACTGGGATAATGGCCTATCACGTTCAACCCTCGATTTCCAATGATGAGTCATAAATCGGTTATTTGGCGGTGCTTACCTGGCATTGCGTAGACGAATGGTACCTAAACAAGTGTCTCGAGATGATTTGATTGGTCGTCAAGTTTCCTTTACACATGTGCCTATTGGATTTGACACATTTCATGACACTTAACACGTGATTTCGGGGTGTGATGGAATGGTTTTGAGTTCACCCACTTTTCCCCTCGAAATGCAACCAGTGGCGCCACGTAGTCCTGAGTCAAAACGACAGTTTTCTTTTCGGCCCACTTTCAAGAATTAACCTCCACACTAGTTCTCCACCTGAAATGATCTCTGACCATTGATATGTGGCGCCCATGATCTGTGACCCATCGGGTCCCATCAACTTTGCATTGCCACTAGCTTTAGCCTCCTCCCTCTATATTTGGCCCTGTCTTCCATTTTGTCACGCTTCCACATTATTTTAGCGCCTCACTAAGTCTTGGAAACTGGATTTCTCACAGAAATTGTTATAGTGATAATAGTGTGAAATCTTTCTCATAAGGTAATCATGAGTGCAACAAGGAGAGCCATTTCTCTTATTATTTTTCAAAAGGGGTCCCACCTATTTAGTATTATTAATAAATATATATAAGTAATATGCATTGCAACCTATTTGAAGGCATAAATTTTATGTTGCACTTTTGGGCGTCAACAAACTGGTGAATCCACAAGGAAATATGTTTTCAACAGATTTAGAACTCAGAATGCTTGGTTCTACAGACCAGTAGAAGTAGGTGATTGAAGCTTTTCAAAAAATATTTATGCAACAAGTGGAAAATAATGGCTTAAAGGAAATGACGAGATGGGACTTTGGGGAACAACTTATGGAAAGTGAGATGTGTGAGGGGAATTGGTCCTATATACATAACAACAAATAAGGTTCATAACTGATAACACTTTAAAATTTCAAGGAGAATGCTTCTGATATGCTCTTGAAACTCGGGATGGAGGGAAGAAAAGGGATAGCATAAAAAAGGGAGAAAACAAAGCCAACTATACTACAACAGTATTGAAAGAAAAAAGTTATTCCATCAGCGTCACAAAAGGAAGATATCATAACAACTGTGTATATCTTATTCTCATTGATCAACAATACTTACATAATGACATCGTTATGGAAAAGTTGATCTAGACTTTATTTATGATGACCATGTAAAACAAACAACAAAAAATAAAACTCAATAAACTAAAGAGACAAGAAAAACGTAAGACAAAAATACAACAGTCATATTTACACAAAATAGAGTCAGTGATCAAGTTGGTTCCACATAATGTTTCAAGTGGGACCAATTGGTACTATAAGAAAACAATCGTTCATCCATGTCTTTAAGAAGATACAAATTTTTGCCAAGGATAAAAATGATTTTGAAAGGACCTAGACATACTTTTTGGAACTTAGAATGCCTCCCTCTCTCAGCATGGGCCAAGTCCCATAGTAAGAATTTTTCATCAATCTTAAATTCAACAACCTTTGCTCATTTATTAAAATACTTCTTCACTGTTCGCTGCCTCCTTTTCAGATTTTCCAAAGAAAAATTCCTTTGTTCTTCCAGGGCTAACAATATATTTATCTTTTGGGAAACATTAGAAGAATTTAATTCTTCGGTCTGTAACATCAACCATAAGGAAGAAATATCTAGTTCAATAGGTAGAATAGTCTCTTGGCCATATACAAGATGAAAGGGAGTAAAGCCTACACTTTTTTTAGTGGTTGTACGGTCTGCCCAAAGAGTGTTAGGATACTTAGACACTTAGGAGTTAGTTAAGATCTACTTGGTCTAATATGTCGTTAGGTAAAAGTATGTTTCTTAGTGTGTTTCTTTAGTATGCATTAGTATGCATTTGTAGTTAGAAAATCCGACAGTCACGATATGTTCCCAACATAGAGTGATTTTACGGCTCATACTCTCCTTGATCTTAACGAACATTGATCCGTGTCTTAACACCCGATTGGTCCATGATCTCTATTTAAAGAGCATGGAGTTTCATTTGCCAATGATCGATTGTGAGAAACTCTCTTGTAAAATCTCTCTGTAATCTTTTTATTTGCATTAATAAACTATTCCAAGTGGCCGCGTTGGATGGGACCTTAGATGTTTCCACGTAGGGGTTTTACCACGTGAAAACATTGGTGTGTTGATCTTTGATCTGGTTATGTGAGTGGTTACTGAAGGTTTTCATCCTCTGTTCAAATACATTTGTTGTCGAACATGATATCAAAGTCAGTTTGAAGACCCGCTCTTGTTGTAGATCGAGATCGTGAAGCCGAGCTGCCTCATATTCATTTTCTAGAATTTACATACATTTTTTGGCTAAGAGGACTGTTCCATTGTGTCTAGAGCACTTGTTTCATTCAGGAACACTTTTCGTTTCACTCGAAAAGGTTTATGTTTTCCCAAGATACGACCATTACAGTCAGATCCGGAGGTATAAAGCCTGAATACGCATTTTTTTTAATTTCTGCAAAGTTTTATTTTGATTTTATTTCGATTTGTAGTTTTTTATTTATGGGTTGCTACTCTTTTAGTTCTGCGTATTCTCCTTGCCCCGTGCACTGTGCGATCTCGGCAAATCAGAAACAGATAGGAAAAGGTGCATCTTCTGGGTAAGCTAACCGAGATCTAACTCTTGTCATCAAGAAACGAAATTTTTTTCTTATGTGAAAAGAGTTTTTTTTAGCACGCTCTCCAAGGCCGTCTTCAACAACAACAACAACCCCAATCCTCCTTCTGAACATTACAATATGTTTTGTTAGACCATTTGGTTAAAACTTGCCTTATTAAGTAAGAGGTCTTGAGTTCAAGTCTCTCTTTTGTTACCTTTTGGAAAAAGTTCATGCTAAAATTGTAAAGTGTATTTTACTTCAAGTATAAAAGTGAATCACTATAAGTAGCTTTAATATTTTATTTTAGAGTTATTTATTTTGCATGCAGTTTTTCTGTTATAAAGTAACTTCATTGTAAAAGTGATCTCCACTTCTCTTTATAAAAGTGGGTCACTTCATAAAGCAACTTACACTATCACGTGGTTAGTTGGTTACCGTTTATGCCTTTTTTTAAAAGGGCATAACTCTCACATCGAAAGTCTGTTTTCAGTGTCGGTTTTTTTAAAACAGCATAATTTTTTGAGCTCTTTCCATCCAGATCATCAGTTTCAGTTTTTAATTCCATATTATCTGCATATTTAATATGTATTCTATAAGTAATGTCTTGCTTACCAACAACAACTACTTTCAATGGAAATCTCATATGGAAGATTTATTAAGAAGTAAAGGTTTGTACCGGATTACCTTGGGAAAGGAAAAAGCACCCAATGATGTTGATAAGAAAGCCAAGTGGGATAATAAGAATGACGAAGCACGTGGAATAATTGGAATGTCCATCTCTCCTGATTTAAGGTACCACCTTCAAGAAATTGATGACCCTGAAGAAGCTTGGGACAAGATTGAATCTGTGTTTGGTAAACTCAATATTATTCGAGCACAATAGTTAGAAAATTAAATATTGACCTTGAGTCCAAGTGATTTTTCTTTCCTTGGAGACTATTTATCTAAGTTTAAAACACTCGGAATTTTATGTGAAAAATGTAAGATAAAAATGGAGGAAGAGCGTTGCATCTATATTATCCTTTCTAAGCTAGGTAGTGCGTATTCTATGTTTGTATCCACATTTTATGCCATGAGAGAGGCTCTAGGGAAAGCTTATGAAAAACCCACTCTTGAGTCCTTTTGTGCTTCTTTGATTAGAGAGGAAGACAAGCTTATACAACTTGGAGTGATCAACACTGTAGGTACCTCTAACAAAGCCTTAGTTGCCCAGCAGAAAGATAAACCCAAGTATCCCAAGAAGAAACGTCCTCGCTACAACAACAAGCAATATAAGGGTCCCAAACCCGCTCAGACAACTTCAACTCCTAATGGTGACAAACGATAAAAATATAAAAATAAGAATACTAACAGACATTACAATTTTTTTGATAAAGATGGTCATGGTGAGTCCAAATGTTTCAAGAAGATGGCAACATTAGAAGCAGCGATGAAGAATCACAACATCAATATTGATTCTACTTCTTCTTATTCTTCTCAGGGACATTCTCTTTCTGCTTCTGGTTTCTCCTTCAATACACCTTCTACTTCTACTTCTGATAAGTGGCTTATTGATTATGGAGCATCTTATCATATGGCTAAGGATAGATACATATTTTCTACTCTAAATGAATGTAACACCAAGAAAATATTTGTTGGTGATGATAGATTTCTTAGTGTTGAAGGATCTGGAACAGTACAAGTAGAAAATGGCCATTTCAATGATGTCTTATGTGTTCCAAGTCTTTCTTGCAAGTTGTAATCAAGGATATAAAAGATCATAATCATGTTCTTGCAACTGGAATTGTTGATGATATTACCAGGTTGTACAAGTTTGACAACTTTGGGTCATCATCTTTTTCATCAGTTTTTGTTGCTCATAGCAATGACTTGAGCAAACTTTTGCATGAGCGGTTTGGTCATCTAAATTATCGCTCATTGCAACAACTATGTAATCAATATATGGTGACTGGTCTTCCTCTTGTTTCATGCAGAGATGTTTTTGTGTCGGTTATGTTCTCGGCAAACATCATTGGGACAGTTTTGAAAAATTTGCCTCTTGGCACGCCTCGGGTCCTTTGCAGCTTGTTCACAGTGATTTGTGTGGTCCACTTTGTTCTCATTCTTTTTTTGGGTGCAAGCATTTCTTAACTTTCATTGATGATTTTTCCAGACGTACTTGGGTTTACTTCTTAAAACATAAGCGAGAAATTTTTGACAATTTTTGGCCTACAAGGCCCTTGTAGAAAAGCAATCTGGCCATCAAATTCAAAGGTTAAGAACAGATAATGGAGGCGAATATGTGAACAATACTTTTACAAATTACTGCACTATACAGGGAATCCAAATGAAACACACTATTCCATATACACCACAACAAAATGGTGTTGCTGAGAGAAAGAACCGCACATTAAAAGAAATGGCTAATTATATGATCCAATCTAAGGGATTAAGTCTAAAGTATTGGGCGGAATCCATCAACTGTGAAAATTACATAGTAAATCGCACTCCCACAAAGGCTCTTAAAAATATAACACCAAAAGAAGCTTGGACTAAAATTAAACTAGATGTAAGTCACTTCTGTGTATTTGGCAGTATAGCATGGGCTCACATTCCTGATGAGAAAATGAAAGCATTGCAGCCTAAAAGTGAGAAGTGTATATTTATTGGTTATTCTGAAGATGTCAAAGGTTATAGACTTCTTCAATCACATTGTAATGAAATTATTATTAGAAGAGATGTTAAATTTGATGAAAATCTCTTGGCCTGCGAACCTAATTCGACATTTGTGCCTTCTTTGGCCTATGAGCCTAATTTGACGATTATGCCTTCTTCGGCCTGCGAGACTTATTCGGCGTTTGTTCCTTCTTCTGATCTAGTTTCCTCTTTAGATAATGACAGTGAGGATGAAAATCCACCTCCGCTTACTCACCCTCCTCCAGATGAGTCCTTTGAACCTAAACCAACACCAATTCCACCGCTTCCTAGATGGGTCTGTTCAACACGAGAAGCAGCTAGTGGTCTTATCGGTGATCCTTCAGATCAGTGTCGAACATGTTCACAGTTCTAGCGAGCCTCTTCTCTTTTGGCTCAAGTTTCAGAGACTCCCGATCCAGAAACATTTGCAAAAGCTTCAGGTCATCCAGATTGGGATATAGCAATGAATGAAGAGTATCGTTCTTTAATGGCAAACGATACTTGGGATATTGTACCTCTTTCAAAAGGAAGAAAACTTCTCAGATGTAAATGGGTATACAGAACTAAGTATGCATCAGATGGAAGTGTTGAAAGACACAAGGATCGGTTAGTTGCCAATGGATTTTCCCAAGTTGAAGGAATTGACTATAATGAAACTTTTTCCCCTGTAGCCAAAATGAATTCCATCCACCTTGTTCTTTCCCTTGTTGCCTCACATAAATGGGAGGTCCATCAAATAGATGTTAAATCTTCCTTCTTGCATGGCGATTTGAAAGAAGAAATCTACATGGAACAACCTCCAGTCTATGTCTAGAATGACTCTATCCTTGTTTGTTACTTCAAGAAATCTCTTTATGGTCTCAAGAAAGCTCCCCGAGCTTGGTATGCCAAAATGGACAGCTTTCTTATTGCCACTAGATTCTCTAGATGTCATTCTGATCCTAATGTCTATACCAAGAAAGTAGAAAGCCATCTCATAATCCTTGTTCTTTATGTTGATGACCTTATCCTTACTAGTAGTGACCCAAAAATTTAAAACCATGTGAAAACCAGCCTTAAGAAGAAATTTGAAATGACCGACTTAGGATTTTTGCACTATTTCCTTGGCCTCCAAGTTTTGCAAACCAATGAAGGAATTTTTCTTTCCAAGTCTAAGTATGCTTGTGACCTTCTTCATTGCTTTCACATGGATGATTGTAAACAAACCCCTTCTCCCTTCCAGTCTAGAGTCAAGCTTACTTCCACCTATAATTCTCCTGAAGTTGATGCCACCCTATACCGTCGGTTAGTTGGTAGCCTCTTATACTTGACTCATACCCGTCCTGGTCTTTCCTTTGTTGTTGGTATTGTTACCTGGTATATGCAAACACCCCATGAAAGCCATTGGAAAGCAACTAAAAAGATACTTCACTATGTTCGTGGTACAGTTTAGTTCAGGATACATTACAGTTCAGAGGGGACTCCTTTATTGGTTGGTTTCACTGATTCAGATTATGTCGACAACCCTGATGATCGGAAGTCTACTGCAGGTTATGTTTTCAGCCTTGGTTCAGGACCTGTCACTTGGGCCTATAAGAAACAACAGGCTATTGCACTTTCTTCAGCAGAAGCAGAGTACCGAGCAGCAATAAATGCAAGTCAGGAAGCCTTGTGGCTTCAACAGATCCTTTCTGAGTTTGGATTCTATCACCAGCATCCGACCAGCCTTTGGTGTGACAATCAGAGTGTCATCAATCTCGTCAAAGACCCAATTCAACATCATCGTAGAAAACACATCAAGCTACACATGCACTTCATCAGAAAGCTAATTCATGATCAAGTTATTGAAGTGCTCTTTTTCCCTACAGAAGATCAAGTTGCAAACATTTTCACAAAGTCTTTTACAGAAATGAAGTTTTCCAAACTTCGATCTATGTTAGGAGTTCAGGAAGTTGTCATTAAGGGGGGATAGGCTCTAATGCCTCCTTCCTTCTCCTATTGTGTCACTATTGTAAATCCTTCAATCCTATCCCAAGTTGTTCTCGAGGGGGGATGTTAGGATATTTAGATACTTAAGAGTTAGATAAGATCTACTTGGTCTAATATGTCGTTAGGTAAAAGTGTGTTTCTTAGTGTGTTTCTTTAGTATGCATTAGTATGCATTTGTAGTTAGGAAATCCGACAGTCACGATATGTTCTCGACATAGAGTGATCTGACGGTTCATACTCTCCTTGATCTTAACGACCATTGATCCATGTCTTAACACCCGATTGGTCCATGATCTCTATTTAAAGAGCATGGAGGGTCATTTGACGATGATAGATTGTGAGAAACTCTCTTGTAAAATCTCTCTGTAATCTTTTTCTTTGCATTAATAAATTTCTCCAAGTGGTCACGTTGGTTGGGGTCGTGGATGTTTCCCCATAGGGGTTTTACCACGTGAAAACATCGATGTGTTGATATTTAATCTGGTTATATGAGTGGTTACTGAAGGCATTCGTCCTCTATTGGAATACCTATGTTGTCAAACAAAGATCATAAGTTAGAAGTGTGTGCCACTAATGAGGTTTGTCTTCTATGATTCTCTTTATAATCCTGACCATATTCTTATTAGTAGATTTTGCCTTTCCATTTCCCTAAGGGTAATAAGAAAATGAAGTGAAATGATTGACACCTAATTTAGCAAGAAATTGGGTCAATTTTGCATAAATGAAGGCTAGACCATTGTCTGTAATGATTTCTAATGGAAGGCCAAATCTAGAAAATATATTGGACTCTAAAAAAGAAATTACTTGTTCATCTTACGCATGTCTAAGAGGGACAACCTCAACCCACTTAGTAAAGTAATCAGTGGTTGTCAAAATAAAGATATGCCCTATAGAGGATGAAGGATTGATAGGACCAATAAAGTCTAGACCCCACTTAGAAAAAGGGAAATCAAGAAGGACAGGTTGTAAAGGCATGGCAGAAAGACGTTCTTTACCAACGATTTTTTGGCATTTATCACAGGACCTTGCAAATTTATAGGAATCACGAAAGACAAAATTCCAGTAATAACCATTTCTTATGATCTTAAAAGCAATAGCTTTAGCAGAAAAATGGCCACCAATATGAATGTTAGATGTTGATGATCCATGGATATCATGTAATATTTTTTGTGCTTCCTCATCATTTACACATCGGAGCAACAAACCATCAACAATTATTCTAAACAAGGAGTCTCCTAAAATGATATACTTAGAATCTTTAAGGCGGAATCTCCTTCTCTGATGAGGGTCCAACTCATCTGGACACCTTTGATATTGCAAATAATACACTAGATTTTTATACCAAGGATGCTCATATATAGAGAGATTTTGATTTTCAATATAAAACAGCATTGAAAGAGTGTTATCTTGGTCGTCAAATTCTTCACTTGGTTAAGGATGTTGAGCTAAGTGAAGGGATAAGTCTCCTCCCTTGATTGTCTTCGAAGTCATAATTTTCAAATCATGCTTCTGAATTTTGGCAAGCTAATGTGCAAGTTTCTTGAAAGGCAAGTTTGTGAAAGTAGAAAGTTGACAGCAGACAAAGGGAATTTCACCTGCGTATGTTTGCCCAAAATAAAATGGCGAAATTTTTCTATAACTTTGACAAGAGAACAAACATGTTTCTCAATATAAGAGTATTTGATCTCACCATCTGATAGACTTTGACTCATGTAAGCTACATGTTTTTCATTGTTTTGGTCATCACATTGTAAGAGGATAACAAAAATTGCTTCCTCAGTGGCATTGGTATATATGATAAAATCTTTCTCAAAATTCGGTTTCACCAAAACCGACGCGGAATTGATTACCTTCTTAATCCTAAGGAAGGCATTTTCGACATCATCTATCCCAGAAAAAGAACGATCTTTCTTTAAAATATTATGGATTGGTTTAACCATGACATCAAAATCAAGAACAAATCTACGAACAAAATTAATAATACCCATGAAAGCTTGAACTTTTTTCTTGGAGGTGGGGGCAGGGAGGTTTAAAATGGCAGTAATCCTTTCGAGATCTATACTTATCCCTGAATCAGAAACAATGTGACCAAAAATCTTACCCTTAGTGACACCAAAAATAGATTTGTAAGTATTTAAAGAAACACCAAATTTTCTGCAACGCGTGAGAATTTTTCTAATATGACCGAAATGATCCAACTGGTTTTTAGAAGAAACAATCAAATCATCAAGATAAACTTGGATAATTTTACCGATTAGATCATCAAAATATAGATGCATATCTATTTGAAAGGTGGCACCTACATTAGATAAGCCAAAAGGCATACATTCATAAGAAAATGTGCCATAGCGTGTGGTAAATGTGGTTTTATATCTATTAATCATTTTTACCTTGATTTAATTATATCCAGAAAAACCGCCAAGTAAGGACATCATTTGAGATCCTGCAACCTGTTGTAAAATCATTTCCATATTAGGAAGTGGAAAATAGTCTTTCACACTTGCCCTATTTAATGCGCATAAATCGACACATAATCTGATTTGACGGGTAGTTTTTCGAACAGGGACCAGATTTGAGACCCATTCAAAATACTTAACTGGACAGATTGTATGAGATTTCAAGAATTTTTCCAATTCTTTCCTAATGGTGGATTCAAGCGCATGATTAATAGGTCTTTTCCTTTTTTTGACTATTTTTTCCCCTTCCTTGATAGAAATGGCATGTTGTATGAGAGTAGGATTAAAACCACGAAGATTCTCGCATGACCAGGAAAAAATATCTTGAAACTAACGGAGTAATTCTGTGAATTTCGCTTTCTCTTCATCAGAACATTGGGCACCTAATTTAATGATCTTTGGAGATTCAGATGTCCCAATATTCAAGGAAATGGTATCACCAAATTTCCTTTTTGACTTAGCTTTCTTATATGTTTCTCTGTTGCCTACATCACTTGACAAAAATGAACTCTCGAGAGGAGTCAATCCTTCAGGAAATTTATCATCCTCAATAGAGATGATTTCCTTGGGATTAAAAGGTTCAATTTTCATGAAAGCACAAATTCATTCATCACTCGAGAAAGCTTGTCATGATTCTACATTATCGGGGAGGTGAGGACGGTATAGAGATTGGAACGTACAATTAGGTCTTTGAGGTAAAAGTTGTCGAGTAAGAGAAGCTGCAAAAACAACTAATCTATCATCCATTGAATTAAGTTCCCTTTTAACATGAGTGATGTTAAATGATAACAGATTTGAAATCAATATCCAAAAAATTTGGGTATAACGTTTAAGTAACTTATTTTTTGGTACATATATCTTTCGTACAAGATTCGCAACAAGTTCAGAATCACCAAAGACTGTAAGGTGGCCACAACCAAGATTATATGTGTTTTCAATGCCCAACAATAAAGCCTCAAACTCAACAACATTGTTTGTACAAGCAAATTCCAGCCTATAAGAGAAATTGTGAATTTTTCCTATAGGAGAATATAGAATGATGTCGTCTCCATTACCTTTGTTTGAACATGAGCCATCGAAATGCATGTGCCACATGCCATCAACAAAATCAATTGGTTCAATTATAGTGTCACCTTCATCAACGAAGATAGAGTACACCCCCAAATATTCTTCGAAATAATTTACATTGGGTTGGGGGACGCTCTCTATATAAGATGAAATTATTCCTTCCCTAAGAACTATAATGTTCTTCTCATTTCGATGGATGGATATATGTGTACCATCGACTGAAAGGTATCCACTAGTCAAGGCTTTCCAGTCCCTTCCCAAAATAATTGAGTAGTTACTCATCGGCATATCAATTACTTGGATATCGAGAGTTGTCCTTATCTCGGGATGTGCACACAAAACTAAGGTTACATCTTTGATCTCAACTATAGTTGATTGTTGCAGATTATTATAAGAGAGCATGGTACAAGATAAGCCAATTTCTTACATGATAATTTTAGACATCACACTTGGACCAGACCCACCATCAATTAGGAAACATTGAGCTATTTTATCCATGATTTTTAACGAGATATAGAAAGGGTTTTTTTTTACAGGGTTCCTAAAGTTATTTACACCTATCCTATTTACAGTCGATTCTTCTTCCTTTGAGTCTTCAAATAGATTGGCTATGGCAGAAATATTGCCTTCCATAAAGTCCTTAAGATGCTTATGTTGTTCTAGGACATCAACCATGTCCAAAAGGGTAGCATCAACTTTGATATTAGCCAATTGGTTGAGGATATTTTACTTAGAAGAGGGAAGAGGAGAAGATACTCCTTGATTGCTTGAAGTTCTAATAGATTGTGTATCAACACTTTGAGAAGATGAACTTGGGGCAGAAGAAGTGTGAGGAAGATCAAATTTGCTCTTAGGAGTGTAAGATTTATTCCTGGTATTAACTACCATAACATCCTCTGGTTTAGCCCAATATAAAACAACGATCGTGGTATTGGTCCTTTATCCAAAGATCTTATCTCTAGCATTTATTTTAACTTCGCAGGTATTCTCATCATGATTTTCTTCACAAAATTTACACCAAGTGTGAGTCATTATAGCTTTTGGCGGAAAAGTGCTTTCATTAGTATTTCTAAAAGGCACTAGGGAAGAATAAATTCATTTTTGTCCGTAGGATATCATCCTATTATTCATATCTTACATGAGTTGTAGAATGGCAGACATATTTGTTTGCTTGACCAAGTCTCCCTTAGCAAGACCCGTTCTTTCAAGTTACTGTTCATATTCTAGGCAAGCTTGAAGAGAAGAAAGGAGATTGTCAATAGCCTTTTCTTCAAGTCTATGACGATAAGAAGAAGGTAAAGAATTATAATAATCCATGAAAGCATATTGATTTTGAGGATGAATTAGTTCAGGGATTTTATTATATAGCTTAGTGAAATAAAGGTTAAAATATTTAATAGTTTCACCATCCTTATAGGAAATATTGTTGTATTTCCTTAACTGATTAGTTGGACTCTTGGGTTGTCCATAAGTGGATTTGAACCAATAAACCAATTCTTCCCAAGTTGAAAGGATTTTGGGTGGGAGGTCAAAAAAATCTATTGCATCTTTCCCTTCAAGAGAATTAACAAATAAATGCATGCAAGTGTCGTTATCATTAGCCCCTATGTTATGGCAAGCATTAGAAAATGCTACCAGGTGTTCATTTGTAGTAACGGTACCATTCCCTGAGAACCTAAGTAAATGATCCTTGAATTTCGGTAATGGTTGGGTGGCTGGTGTGAGATTCAAGGGAGAAGACACATGTGAGGGGGTGATTGTAGCATCTTCCTCAAATTGAAAAAGCCCATATTTCTTAATGACCTTAGCATGATTGGTAGTGGATTGAATAGGGACTTGATGACTATAGATACTACCAATCACGGATGAAGCAAAGGGTTGCGAGGAGGGGGAACCTTTGGGTGCCACTACCACTACCCGAAGACGTCATGTTGAAGGTGATAAGTATGGGTGATGAAGATGAACTGGCAGAATCAGATAGGGTTCGCCTAAGAGAACTTTGTTGTGTTGATAAGACAATTTGACTCATTCCTATTTCAGAAATAGGGGTAACTTTAGGGGACAATCCTCTTCTTCTTTGAGAAATATGAGAATTAAAGGACATGAAATAAAATATTAAACAGTTAAGAGGAAAAGTTATTGTTGATTTTTGGGTTTCTTTTTCCTAGCTATCCAACGCTTTATGTCCCTTTCAATTGCTTCCCAAGAGCATTTGAGTTCAACACAAGTACTAGTAGTTTCTAATATGGTATTGAATAAAGTCAGGGCAATGCTAGTCTGGTCATCAAGACCATTTCCAATATTAAGTAATCTCACAACGGGTATTGTCATGGAAATATCAGTCAAAGAGTCATCAGAAAAAACAGAAAAATAAATACAATAGTGATACAATCAACCAGAGAGATATGGAATGATCTCCCTAATATGGTCGCCAAATAAATGTTGAGGAAAAGGTACGAAAAACCTTACTCAAACATTTTTAGACCTTGTTAGGCTAAGGCAAGATAGTTGGGAATGTTACCCGGAGTTTATAGCCTTAAATTTAAAACAATCACTTAATCCATAGGTAATATGTATGAGGGACCAAGGTTGATTTTATATATAATATGTAACTGTGCAAAAGAAAAAAAAAATAATATATATATATATATATATATATATATATATATATATATATATATATATATATAAGTGTGTACATGGATAAGAGACAAGGATAAAAACAAAATCTGAAAAATATCATTAAGATACACATGTGAGACTGAAATGAGAAATTTGATTTTTATATTAACTTCATTCTGAGATACAAACAAAAATTCTATTTACAAACCTCTACGAGGATGGGGACCAAAGTCAGATTTAGAAGTCTTTGATGGGCACCATACAAAAAGACTCTAATAAAAAAAAAAATTGAAGCTAAAGATCTAGATCAACTTGCCATAAAAATGTTGTCACTTGACTCTGCAAAATATTATTTTTCAGACATGAAATCTAATACATAAACAAACAAGAACACACATACTCCCAAAGATATATCATACACCTTTAGAAACAAGCTCCTAAAAGATATGACTCAGTTTTGAATTATGATGCCTTCAATAAGACCCTGATGTCATCAATATAGTTTAGCTTTCTAGTAAACTCAGAATAAATGAAGAAAAAAATTATCTCAAAAGTATAGAGCAGACCTTATATCAAAAGTTCCCCTTCTATTCTCTCTCATCCTTTGTCTCTTCTTTTAATTGAGTTTTTATTCTTTCCCAATAAGTTGTGGTAGTTCAACTACCTTTCTTTTGTTAAGCTTAATTAGCTTAACTAATAAGTTGAAACGAATAAATAATAATACATAACTAAGAGTCTATTTAACTAATAACTGAATAGGTGGGACCCCTTGTCACTCCAATTTTCATTTCTTTAATGATCATCAAAATATGAAATATAACTTCCCAAAAACTAAATCAAATATTTGCCTTGTAACTCCCATCATATAAATAGTCAAATATTTTAGTATCAAAATAAAACATGACTATTGCCCAAAAATATAATTATATCAATGTTGTCCAAAACATTCTGTCTAAATGTGTCTTTGTTGTCCAAAACATTATGTCATCATACCAATAAAATATGTCATCAAAAAAGAATAACATTAAAAAACGTTAAAACCCATATTTGTAGTGAGAGGCATTTTGCCTCTTTTCACTGCTGCCTTCTTTTGATCCTTTTTTTTATTTGTCATGTGCAACAACCTTCAATTGATTGGAACCTTATGGGTGAATTTCACTGATGACATGGGAGCAACTATCTTTGAGGTGGAGATGAGAGGACATTGATTCGGAGGAGTCTTTCAAAGACTTGGAGGGATTAGCCACACCTTTTCCTTTATCTAATTATGGCTCGGAGATGACTGATTTTAATCTCTTGCTTGCATGAGAGGACTTTACTAGCGAGGCAACATGATCAACTTGGGCATTTGGATTGAATGGCGGTGGAGGAGGGGGAAATGACAACGACACTGTAGGCCAACCATGATGATGTGCAACATGATGATGGACAATCTCTTGCCAGCCATCATTGGCAAGTGGTTATGGTTGCATAGAAACATGAGGGGGAACATGAACACCAGATAAGTTTTGATGTGGATGGAAAGGAGGCTTCTCAGGTCTAGGCTGCATAATCACTTGGCCAACTAAATTGAAGAATCTGGCTTGGAAAAGATGATTCAATTATGGAGGATCAACGTCAAAATGTATTGAAAATCGTGGCCTTCTATAGCCTCTTTGCCAATTATTTCCTCTACCTTTGTTTGCATGTTTGTCATTGCTTCCCCTGCTAAAAACATTTATCCTGAAGCAATATTCCAATCAGAATATGAAAACTTTTAACATTCCATTTACTAATACTCTACCTAAATAAAATCAAGATGGTGGCTCTATCATTCACAATAGAAGCATATGCAATCCATCCATTGATATAACTCACCACATTTCAAATTCAATAATCAACTGCAATTTGAACAAGGAATGATAGGGTCATTAGGAAGATGAGAGGCTTTGTAATGAATGAAACATGGTAGCATGGATGGGAACCAACAAATGAATATTTTTCAAGCAAAATGCATATCCTTTTTCCTTATAAAAACAATGTCTCCATATCAAAATTTTCAACTAAAATCATCATCCAATCCTTTTTAATCATTTTTTCTTAAAAAAAAATGAAATTCAAGATAACAAAACATGGGATGAATTAAATGTTATTGGGAAGGTGGTGGGCATATAATGAGCAAAAAATGATACAATGAACATGGATGAGACGATTATCCTTCTCTTACCATAAATAACATTCATTAATATTAAAATCATCATTAACATCATTTGCCAAAAACATTTGGATATTTGTTGTTTATCATGCCAATTATTTCCAAACTAACATGACGAAACTAAACCCACCAAATTATGTTTGTTCCATAACATTATTTTTAAACTTCAACACACATAATCCACGACATGGCAACAATCCTTTTAAACTGCTCAATATAAAACTCAACAAAAATTTCAAGACTGTGAAACTTTAAGTTTCATTTTTCCTTTTTTTTTTAAATATAGATATCCTTTTAAACTGGTAAAATCGTTCTGCTTCAGACTATTTACAAAGCCAATTTGCCTCAATCATAATTGTAAATAGAATGCCTAAAGTCAATATGAAAAGCTCGGAAAAGAATCATAAGACCATTCCACTGTCCATCATAAAAATTTCACCATAACCTCAAAATAACAACTACAAAAACAAACAGGTTCGAAATCCCAATGTGAACCTGTTAGTTATTGTTTCATCAAATCCACAATAACTTCAAAATTGACAAAATTCCCTCGTGAATTAGATAACAAAACGAGCCACGATTTTGTGGGCATGATCAATCTTTATTGTTGTTGGGCCAAGATACCACTAAACAAAATTTTGAATCTGGGTTTAACTTATTACTTTCCCATTCATATCGAATGGGAAAATAAGTTCTGAGCAGACATAGTGGGCGTAAGGTGTGGAAAGTACGCAAAGAAAAAATAATCCCTTCTCATCACATATTCTTTACAAAATTTCAAGGTGACAACAAGATGTAATACACAACCTTTTGTAACTCTACAAACAATGATAATAATAATAATAAGAAAGGACTGCAAATTTCCAAGGCCTAGATATGGGGTTAAGGGTATTATACAGTAGTGACGAAACCCGACTGTTATCTTCCTTTTACAGAGGAAAACCCTTTAAAAATTAATAACAAGAAATGAGTGAACCAAACATATTCACCATAGGTGTTTTCCAATAGTCATAGTATACCAACATTTGTTCTGGGCGCAATACAACCATACACTTCAAACAAAAGAGAATACTGAACAATATTTCCATTTTGAAACACTTAAATGCTAAAAGGAAGAAAACCCAAATCGAAATGCATCATACGGCCATAATGCCCACTAGCAATCCACTGTAAACTTTGGAAAACAAACATATTTTGCATGCAAACTCTTAGAGCCAACAATACGATTTTATCTGGAGCAGAGCTAACACTTCATGAATGAAAAGGTAAAAGACCATACCTATAAGAAGAATGCTAAAACAATTAACATAGCGCAATTATTTTTCCGCCAAGGTCGAGCACAATGGAGACGCTGCTAAACAGAGCAACCTAAACAAGCACAAGTGGAATAGTGAGAGTGGTGGCTTCGAGGTAGGGTAAGAATGACGTGCAATAAATGCACGTTGCTTCTTGTTATGAACACAATATATATAGAAATAGATATAATAAATAATAATTAAATACATCATAAATAAAGAGCCATGTCTTATCTAAAGGATGTGCCTATTCATGAAACAGAACCCATGTGAGGATATATAAACAAGCCCTCATTCATATTGTAATCATCTTATATCATATTCTTATATATATATA
>JZKD02S1672738.1:851496-868542 GCA_000966675.3 Picea glauca
ATAGTTTATTGTCTTTATGGATTTCTTTATTATGTTCCAAAACATGGGATGAATTAAATGTTATTGGGAAGGTGGTGGGCATATAAGGAGCGAAAAATGATACAATGAAAATGAATGAGACGATTATCCTTCTCTTACCAGAAATAATATTCATTAATATCAAAATCATCATTAACATCCTTTGCCCAAAAACATTTGGATATTTGTTGTTTATCATGTCAATTATTTCCAAACTAACATAATGAAACTAAACCCACCAAATTATGTTTGTTCCATAACATTATTTTTAAACTTCAACACACAAAATCCACGACATGGAAACAATCCTTTTAAACTGTTCAATATAAAACTCAACGAAAATTTCAAGACTGTCAAACTTTAAGTTTCATTTTCCTTTTTTTTTTTTAAATATAGATATCCTTTTAAACTGGTAAAAGCGTTCTGCATGACACTGTTTACAAAGCCAATTTGACTCAATCATAATCGTAAACATAATGCCTAAAGCCAATCTGAAAAGCTCAGAAAAGAATCATAAGACCATTCAACTGTCCATCATAAAAATTTCACCATAACCCCAAAATAACAGTTGCAAAAACAAACAGGTTTGAAATCCCAATGCGAACCTGGTAGTCATCATTTCATCAAATCCACAATAACTTCAAAATTGACAAAATTTCCTCGTGAATCAGATAACAAAAGGAGCCACGATTTTTTGGGCATGATCAATCTTTCTCGTTGTTGGGCCAAGATACCACTAAACAAAATTTTGAATCTAGGTTTAACTTATTACTTTCCCATTCGTATCGGATGGGGAAATAAGTTCTAAGCAGACATAGTGGGCGTAAGGTGTGGAATGTACGCAAAGCAAAAATAATCCGTTCCCATCACATATTTTTTACAAAATTTCAAGGTGACAACAAGATGTAATACACAGCCTTTTGTAACTCTACAAACAATGATAATAATAATAAGAAAGGACTGCAAATTTCCAAGGCCTTGATATGGGGTTAAGGGTATTATACAGTAGTGACGAAACCTGACTGTTACCTTCCTTTTGCAGAGGAAAACCCTTTAAAAATTAATAACAAGAAATGAGTGAACCAAACATATTCACCATAGGTGTTTTCCAATAGTCATAGTATACCAACATTTTCTCTGGGCACAATACAACCATACACTTCAAACAGAAGAGAATGTCGAACGATATTTTCGTTTTGAAACAATTAAATGCTAAAAGGAAGAAAACCCAAAACGAAATGCATCATACGGCCATAATGCCCACCAGCAATCCACTATAAACTTTGGAAAACAAACACATTTGCATGCAAATTCTTAGAGCCAACAATACGATTTTATCTGGAGCAGAGCTAACACTTCATGAATGAAAAGGTAAAAGACCATACCTGTAAGAAGAATGGTAAAACAATTAACATAGCGCAATTATTTTTCTGCCAAGGCCAAGTACAATGGAGACGTTGCTAAACAGAGCAACCTAAACAAGCACGAGTGGAATAGTGAAAGTGGTGGCTTCGAGGTAGGGTAAGAATGACGTGCAATAAATGCACGTTGCTTCTTGTTATGAACACAATATATATAGAAATAGATATAATAAATAAACACATCATAAATAAAAGGTCATGTCTTATCTAAAGGATGTGTCTATTCATGAAAGGGAACCCATGCGAGGATATATAAACGGGCCCTCATTCTCATTGTAATCATCTTATATCATATTCTTATATATATATATATATATATATATATAGTTTATTGTCCTTATGGATTTCTTTATTATGTTTCAAATATTTTGGATGTGTGTGTTTTAAACTGATTTGGTTCGTCTCATTTGGTATCAGAACAAGTCTCGATCCAACTTTTGGCCAACCCCATTGTTTTAGAGTTTCTCTAAGAAATTTGGTCTTTGACCACCAACCAGGTCTTTGACTACCAACTAGGCCTTTGGCCATTCAAATTTTCAAAGTTTGTTGCAAGCTATTTAAATTGAGACAAGAGGGCCACAATATAATTAATATTAATTCTAACCAATCGAAGACCATAATACACACCTCCATTACTACCATATCACACCGCCATTAATATCCACTATCATTCCAGGTTTATAAGAGGTTTAAATTCCAAGATTCAGAGTGTCAATATCAAATCCAAAGAAGGCAGCGTAAACCAAGGACAAAACGTGTGACAAAATTTTGGGACGTCGTCCTACAGAAATCGGATCACCAAAAATTAGCGTACGCATAAACTACATTCATTTACACCATTATCGAAGCCTTCATAACTGACACGTGGAATAGGCAACAACCATTATTAGATGATAGAATATACTGAAATCAACCACCATAGAGAGGGTTACGATTATCTAGGTTGGGTATTGATTAGCCGAACACCGACACTTCTTACTTGATGGAACCCCACCATTTAATAGATCATGACATTTTAGGAAAATTCATGCCTATCAAATTTAATACATTGTTTAATGGGTTTAATTCAAGGATTAATTAGACAATAACTCGTGCCTTGTCTTTTTTTTTTAAACATTGGTTATAGAAAAACGAAATTTGGGGAATATACTTGAACGAAATTTGTTTAAGATAAATGAGGATTTAGTAAGGAATCTTTTAAAAGTGTGAGATAATATTAAACTATTTTACATTTAAGTAAAAGGAATTAAAAGTATAGAAGATAATGCACTTTTTGAGAGGTTATAGAGGTTTTAAGTTACCCACATAAGACCCAATAAAAAAAAAATCATAGGTTATTAATATACAAGGATTAAATTATATAAAGAGTAAAGTAAAAAAAAGTGTTAAAAAAAATGAAGTTTTGTGGTGAAAAATAAGATTTCTTCATACTTAAAAAAAATATGTGGATTCCTTATTAAAAGTTAATGGGATTATTCAAGGAAAGAATATCAACATCGTTATTTTCTCGAACGCCAGGAAAAATCACATTAATGTTGATTTGGCGAACCAATTAATGGTTTTAGAACCAAATATAATTGAAAATGACATGCGTCTTTCCAATGAGAAATATGAAATTAAGAACCTACAACTATCTATTGGTAATTACAAATTCATAGGTCAATTAAATGTGGTATCAATGTATCAAGACAATGTTGATATAATTCTAGGGTCAACTTGGGTAGATATATTGGGTACTTTTATTTTCAACACAAAGATAAAGTTTTTGACATTTTCTTATAAGAAGAAGAAAATCACATTACACGATGTTACAATGAAGTCAATTTCAAAAGCTCCATCATTAGAAGACCTGAAGGACATATCAGAAGTGATCCTTCAAGATAATTAGAATTCAATACAAAAGTTGCAAGAGCGACACAAAGAATGTGACAAGATCATCATTAAAAAAGACAAAGATTTCCCGCCTAAGAAATCATAATAAAAAACTACTTGCACAAATCATGAAGTCCAAGGAGAAGAAGCGGTGTTTTCAAAAGTTGGAACAAGAAAATCAAGGTCTCAAAGAGAAATTAACCGAATAAGAGGAAGAAAGCTCGTGCCAAAGGAACCTTAATCAGAATTTAATAGAAAAAATTAAAATCTTAAAATATGAAAGAAAGAAGGATAATCTAGAATAAAAAAATAAAGATGATAAGTCAGAAGATAAAAAAGAACTTTTACGATTAAAACAACATAATCAGGCTTTGCTAACACAAATTAAAAGACTTAAACATGATAAGAAGTCTTTACAAGAAGAGCTAGATCGCAAAACATCAATAGTAGATAAAGAAACAATGACTGAACCTATGGAGCTAGAGAAGTCTTTAGATATAAAAATCTCAATTCTGGATAAAGGAATTAATACAGATCTAGTCAACCTTACAACTCATGTAAAGAGGTCTTCAAATGTCGAAGTAGAAACAATCCAGGGGTATGAAGAAGACTCAATTCCAAAAATTAATCAAGAAAAAGCTACAAGTATACAAAGTAAAGATCAAGTTGCAAGGATGCCTTATCGACATCCTAATCACAAAAGTCGATGCTTAAGCCAATCAATGTATCAACAGAAACAAATAACCGATATGCCGAAGAATATTACTTCCACTACAAGTGGGGGTCAAAGTAGAAACTATCATGGAAGTAGAAATGTATCAAGTTCTTTCCAAGAACCCTATAAAATCTCAAATCCTCAGAAGATCGAATTAGGATGGGTAGACTCCTTTACAATTCGACAGCTCTGCTCAATGCTTAGAAGATCTTATCATCTCAAGTCCTCAATGAATACTAACTCAAGAATGAAGAATCATGAGACAATAATTACAAGCCAGAGAAAAAGATAAGTCTTCCATAAAGTATGCTTTGAGGACAAAGCATTTTTAAGGGGACGACAATGTTATGAACACAATATATATATATATATATATATATATATATATATATATATATATATATATATATATATATATATATATATATATATATATATATATATAATTAAACACATCATAAATAAAAAGTCATGTCTTATCTAAAGGATGTGTTTATTCATGAAAGGGAACCCATGTGGGGATATATAAACGGGCCTCATTCTCATTGTAACCATCTTATATCATATTCTTATACATTACTATAAAATGTATTTGTTATACTTAAATGGATTATTACGCATTGTCCTATTTATACTAGATATTTACATAGTGAACCAGTTTGGTTCACCACACTTCTCCTCTTTCCACATTAAATCCCATCAACCACATCCAACTATGGAACGCACTTAGCCTCCAATAGTTTGTTCCATCAACAATAACAACCATCGAATTGTCCAACATAACATATCATTTCCATATTCAAAACCGAATCAAGCATCTCTCATGGATTATTATATGTAGTTTTTTTGAGGTCCTATGAGGCCACCCAACAAGTCTGTCTTTGACCTCTTGTTGGGCTCTAAGTTTCAATCTCTGTGACTGTCCTTTGCTGTTGTTTTAGGATAGCAAACAATCAAGTACTTTATGCTCACAATTTTGATGGTTAAGTGTCCTTTTGAAGTTCTCTTGCAAGTGTTTATTATCCCATTGTTAGTACATGCAATATACTCAAAACCAATAACACTAACTCTATATCTTTACAATTTTAAGCATGCATGAAATGAACACAAGTATTTTTTGTCAACATGATCCTGGATAACCCCTCCCCCCCCCCACCTCCCCGGGGAAAACCAGTTTGGAATGGAAGTATATATAGGTGGTGTCTAAAGCATGAGATAAAACAACAAATACAATATGACGGAACATGTATACAAAGCAAGATCCTCTTGCACCTTGCCAAAGGATCCAAGGAGATATGCACCCTCTCCCTTTATTCTCTATCCACTGAAGTGAAGCGCCCTCCTTCCTCTTTGACCCAATGAAGAAACCCCTCCACAGAAATCTGCTCTCTTGTGTTGTCTCTCCACTGAAACAATCAGATCTGACTTCCTCCAAGTATAGATGCTCCCTGCTAGTTGTGTGCCCCCCTCCTATGGTGCACCCTCCTCCAAGCAAGTGTGATCACCACAAATAATATGGGCCCTAAACCTCCATGAGCCCTCCATGAATGGAGGTGCCCAAGCTCTCCTCTCCCAATGCTTCCATTCCCATATCATTTCCCTTCTCCAAGCTCCTTTGGTGAACATACAAGTGAGAATGAGCCTCTCCTTGCCCTATGCGCCCCTCTTAAGGAAACATAAGGAAACTTAAAAGATGGGTGGATGAGATCATCTCATCCCATCTATAATCAAGGGTTGGGATCTCTCCAAAAGAATCTCAACTCAAAACCCACTTTACTCAAGTTTCCATAGTTTCTCTTTATGTCCCTCAATTCACCCACAAAGTGAATTAATAGTCATTTTAGGCTAAAATGACCAAATTTCACTTTTGACTTAAATCTCCTAAGTCAAAGTGAAATTAGACATAAAGTACATGGTACATACTACAAAGTATTTCTCACTTGTGTTTAGAGGCTCACAAACACAAGGGGGCCACTTTCCAAGGTACCCAAATCTCAACATTATATGTCCATTTAACACTTAAAGCCAAAATAACATGTCGCACATACCTTGCTAGTGGAGTGATTACCAATCAATATATTAGTCATTTTCCCATATATGTAAATATACCATGAGTTTGCATGTGACTTGTGCATATAGTCTGAGTGATATATCAAAGTCTAGGTGTAGCAAGGATAAACTAAAAATGTTTCTTTCGTGAAATAACATTTTATCCTTTTAAAATCAAATCGCTAATGCGCCCCTCATCCATCAATTGCACATAGAAACAGGTTAGGATTTCCATCCTTATTCTCAAACTGTGAAATCTTTCTCATAAGGTAATCATGAGCGCAACAAGGAGAACCATTTCTCTTATTATTTTTCAAAAGGGGTCCCACCTATTTAGTATTATTAATAAATATATATAAGTAATATGCAATGCAACCTATTTGCAGGCATGAATTTTATGTTGCACTTTTGGGCGTCAACACTCTCTTCATCAGCAAAGATTCTCCAAATTCTGGTGCATTCTCATGCACAGATGACTCCACACTTTCTTCCTCATCATAAACAACATTTTCACTTCCTCTACTTGTGCAAACATTTTTTGGACATTCATATGATCTATGCCCAAACTTGTTACATCTAAAACCTCTGATAGAAGGACCCCTACCTCTTTAATAAGGTCTTCTTCCTCTAAAATCACCACCTCTTGGTGACTGTTCTTGTTGATGTGAATTGTTGGCCTCTTCCTTTTGAGTTGAAGATCTTCCTCTGCCTCTTGCTGAACCACAACCTCTTCCACTTTGATTTTGCTTCCTTGTTAACTTTTCTTCTGCCTTAAGAGCAAACTGATATGCTTCTTCAACAATATTATGAGATAAAATGTCAATTTCATCTTGAATTTCGTATCTTAGTCCATTAAGGTATCTAACAACTTTCTCTAGGTTTTCTTCTATGTGACCAACTCTAATATTCAGTTTATAAAATTCTTCAGTGTATTCTTTCACTGACATACCTCTTTGTTTCAAATTTTGCATTTGTCTAAAAAGATTAAGTTAATAATCTCGGGGCATGAACTTACCTTTCAATTTTGCTACCATCCTATCCCAGCTCTTGATTCTTGATTTGTCTTTGTTTTTCCCCTCAACTTGTACTCCATCCCACCAGAGCAATGCATGTTATTTTAGCCTTCTCACATAAAACTTTACCCTTTTCTTGTCTGCATCATTTTCATACTCAAAGCACTTGTCCATAGTATTGATTTGGTCCATCAATTCATCCACGTTCAAATTCCCTTCATACATCGACACTTCCATTCTTGGTCTGGAACTGACTTCCATGATGGCTATGACCAATCTTTCCTCCACACCTCCTTCGGGTTATGCTTCTACTCCCGAAGATTCTTATTCTCTATCGCTGGCATCTCATGTGTCAATGCCTCTTCGTTGGGAAACTTCAATTTCTTCCAATCGTTCTTGAATATTCCCCATTTCTTCAATAACTTCAACATTCACGACAGGTCTTCCTCTTCGACCTTGGCCTTAGCCTCTTCCACCTTGCATTCTAAATGTCGTCTTCAATTTGTTGTATCCTTTCTTGGTTTATGCTCTGATACCAAAAATTTGATGCCAATCTGGATTGGTTCAAACTCAATCAATTTGAAATCCCACTTTGTTTCGGAAACTTTCAAATTTCTCCTTATCTAATGGACCTGCAAAATTTCCATCAATTCTCGTGAAATCCTATCGTTAGTTGACGGTTCTGTCAACCAGGCGTCGGCCCCCCAAAACTTTCTTTTTTTTATGAGAATAGGTGTTATCGGGTCACCGAGTCTCGATATCTCGATGTATGTCGATCGTCGAGTCTTAATCTCCACCGGGACTTTTGTATATTGGTCACATCGGGGATCGAACCATTGATCCTTACTATTGTTGTAAACCTCCAAACATGAGAATTTGATCTAGTATATGCCTGTCAGGGTTTCAAGTTTGTCAACCACCAGAACTATTCAATACAGAACTCGTAAGGTTTCAAAAATGTCAATCTGGTGCCTCTAGAGTTAGCGGTATTACTAATTCGATATGGCGGTATCGCCAACTTTGGAGCCCCGCCAAATGGAAAACTTGCAATAAAAATGCGTTGGAAATTCTCCTATGGTTCTCGTTGTTTCATTTAACCGATTCCAACAAGGTAATAAGAAGCAAAGAATTTTCACAATTAAACAATAAATCGACTATGGGAATGAATCGATGACCAATTAGAACAAAAGAAATAGGTTTTAAAAATGATGAAATTCTCATTAAATCTATGTTGCCCTGCTCTATCTAGGTCCCTCTCGTGCTTCTTTTTGCGCCCAACAGAGTTTTTATTACAATAGAAACAAGATCGATCCAGATCAAAGAAAATAGGATCATATCTCACCAAATACAAACATTATTCTAATTTGCTCACAATAAACCGATTATGATCCTAAAGAATAGAACCAAATCCAAACATCCTTCCTAAACTATCTAACTCTTCAACACCGTATCTAAATTAGACATAATTGTTACACTCATAGAAAAATGCCTCTTCTCGAACACACTAGAAACATTCTAGACTATTACAACTTAGGAAAATTAAACAAATGCAAGCCTCTTGACAATGAGGAAACCAACTTCCTCATAAAATTCCTAAGACCTTCTAGAGGTCAAATACCGAATGTATGATCCTTGGTGAAAAACCAAATGGAAAGTAAGTATATATCGAATTGAATTTTATATTAAAAAAATATGGTCCCTATTGGATTGGTTTTGTTGACAGTGCTAAGCGGCTCAACATGCTTACCCTATAAATTTTTTATGGTATTTTTTGTAACTTGCATATGTGAATGATGAGGCAAAAGCTTGTGAAATAATGACTTGATTTCTTAGGTTTTTAAGAGACTTGAGGTATGTTGATTCTTTTACCCAATTAGTGCTTATAATGTTAGAAACATGAGCTTTAAGACCCTAACTCTAATCCCTAGGATTGTCATCCTTGAAATGGATTACACCCTCGAGATTATTGAGTCAAGATGATTTGATGAACATCTAGTCAAGATTTAATTTGTGAAATTAATGATCATGTTCATAGTGATTTGAAAATGACATCAATATATAATATGTTATGCTTTGTATTCTAAATGCTAGTGATAGTTTCTAATTAATAGGAAAAGATGGAAAACTTTATTTGTGTTAACTAGAGAGAGTATTCATATAGACATGGCATTTGATATCTAGAATAATGCATGTTATCGCACAATATGTACTTGCCTAAAGCCCAAAGCAAGTAGATACAAGATTGGCGTAACAAGGGGTGACCTATCACTGTCACCTTAATAGGAAACCCCTTTATATTTAGGAGTATATCAATGTACCCCAAGAAAGATGTCCCCAGTGACTTGAGGGTTTGAAAAGGCTAAGGCAAGAAAGTTCCCCTCTCTCACAAGTCACTCAATTTCAAAGGTTCTTTGTGTCTTATAGAGGTGAAGCAAAAGAGTAATAGTGTGTACTTGCCCAGAACAAGACAACAAAAAAGAGAAAGGGCACTTTCCAACTACCAAAATGATGTTAATGCTTCATAAGACAACGAACTCTTAAAAAATAAACTAGCTGATATAAAATTGCAGCAGTACAACAGTTTACAACAACAATGATAAATTTGTAACAACCACAATAACTATGCTTCAAAATGCTTGATAAAAGACTAGAAATAGTAGCTTTAACTAGACAAATTGATATTATATAGTCACGAGCAGATTTAGCAATGTCTAGCTAGCATAACATGTCACTTTCAGGTCAATTTGTTGATGTTAGATTATTGTAGCAATTTTTTGCAACATCAGCAAGTTAGTTAGTGAATTAGGCTAATCTAAGGTTAGTAGGAGTTAGTGAATGTTCCAAGGAAGATAGTTTGAAAGTTGTTTGATCAATCAATCAATAGTAGTGAGTAGACTAGTGCCTTCTAGGGTAATGGAGTCAATGATAGCAACAACAACTGAGGGAAATAGCAATGATAATACTTAGTCAAAAAGAGATGGAGAAAATGAAAAAGGTGTTTGTAACCCAAGGCCTCAAACATCCAAGTCCTAGAAATAATTGCTAGAAAGTAAGGAAACTTAGGCCCTAACGATTTCTCTTTTCCTTAGACAATTTGAAATAAAATATGCAATAGGCAATGTAAGTAGGGTTACCAAAGTGCTACAATGGTAGGGCTCTAGTATCTACTTCTAGATAAGATGCTCCTTGAGAAATTTAAACAAGTGGAAAATTATAGAGAAAAAGATAATAATTTATGTCTTTCTCCTAGAGTTTCAAGCAAGCAATTTCATAATCTTTAATATGAAACAAGTAAAATTCACCATGAACATTCATCACAATAAAGAAATGCATATTTTCTACTTACTTCACCAAGAATAATCAAGCTCAAACCCTAGTTGAAGATCTTCCACCATGAAAATAACCAAGAAACACCAAAATTTAGCCTTCTCCAAGAAGTGCGCCTAAAATTTCAGCCAATAACCCTAAAAGAGGGCACAAATTTCAAACTTCACCACTTGTGTGACGAGAGATGTTGTCTATATATACAATATCAATGACCTTTAATTAAAATTAGGTCATAAAAAGGTCGACCTGGCCAAATTACATAAATAACAGTAATTAAACCCTCAAATCAAATCCAAGGGTGACGTCATGCCCTTCTAGGGTGACGTTAAACCCCTAGGGTGGAACGTTAGGCCTCAAATGCAAAACACTTGGCCTCCAAAGGCCCCAAATGTTGCCACACGTGTGAACTAGCACACAATCGTCGTCATAAATGCAAGCCCCAACTCTGGATGACATCAGGGTCAAAATGATGACATCAAGTGCTCTCAAGAGTCAACATCCAGGTGGAAAGGAAAAACCCCCCTGGGTCTAGGTCTGTCGAAGTGTCCCTGGTGCAATGTCCTTCTTTCTTCCTGGTGCAAGCCTCTAGTTTCTCTTTCCCCCTGGTGGGGTCACAACATCCATTTGTTGGGCTCTCAGCCTTATGGAGGTCTGACCTAATCATTCCTCCATATGTATCTGTCCACCGGTCAAAATCCTACAACAACAACAAGTACACCCTCCAGGGGCTCATAAGTCAAAAGTATCATAGCAATGTCAATCACATCCAATAATCAAATTACTCAAACATGTGCATCAAACCCCCCCTTTACCCAGACAAATGCTCAAAGACGTTATGCAGTTTAACAAATCAGGTTTGGAGAGGGTCTAAGAATGTCCTATTGGGATAATTCTCCTTAAGTTTGGGGTGTTTCCCAGGGGAGAACCAATCTAAGTCATGCAAGTGTATGTGAAGTGGTGTAGGGGAACGTTTGGGTAGAGGGTGTAGTGATAACAGGGAAATGTAGGTCTTGCATATGCATGCCTCTGTAGAGGGTGAGTTGCACCTCATCTTGGATGCCATTGTTTCCTAGCCCTTTCAATGCCTTTTATTCTTAGTCTTATTGCTTTTGGTCTTTTTTCTTTTCAAGGGAAAAGATGGGGGACATTGTCTTGGCGTGGCGACCAGAGGTGACAGAGTTACCCGCAAGCATTTCACGGAAATGAAAAGGCTGGCTCATGATGAGACCCCCTTTCTCTTGGCTATGCCATCAAGAGCCACTACCCTGGTTCGGTGATCAAATATATGGTAGTTCCATACCGCTACATGCCCATGGACCTAATAGGTAGACTCATGATGAGACCTCCCATCCACCAACTAGTACCTTGGTTTTTGATTTATCTTACGGATCTCATTTTCTTACTGAGAAGCCTTTTATTGCTTTCTCGAAAATCCTTAGGCGAAGCATCTCAAAGGTTTCATTTATGGCTTTTAACTCTTGCCAGCTACTTTTACCCTATGGGCCTTTGGCCCCTTCTTCCCACAAGACAAGGTACAACCCTTCCTAGTGTGGCAAACCCAATGTCCGAACCAAGGTGGGGGAGATGAGAGGAAAAATGATGGAAAGTGGTAAGTATGGAGGGAATGGACGATGACCTTTCATAGGCTGACCCAATGGAAACTCGTCCTAAAGGGGAATCAACTTACTAGGGCATTATGTCACCCTCCCAGATATAAACAAGTTAAAGAGCATAATTTCCAAGAAAATGTTATGAAATGAAGGAGAATTCAGTGCAACATATTCAAGTTCTTCAAAAATCAGAGTGACACATACCATGATACCTAGACTAATTACCTCATGAAGAAAGACTTACTGCTACTTCAGGACCAGGCTGGTGGGATGGATGTTGTCGTTGTTGATAGATGGGTTGCACTAAAGAAAAGATGGGCCCTCCGGGGCCATGCTCAAGTCATTCTTCTCTCGACACTCCATGTCTAGGACCTATGGGCCTCGAGACATGATCTCCTTAGTTATCCCTAGGGTAGGGGATAACAATGTCAAACATGGTCATTGCATACATAAATGAAGGGTTTATTTTTGAAATGGCCTTATATTATTGAAATTTGTTTAACATATCACAACCATCAATGAATTATTACACCAACAAATGCTACCTTTGATGTTGGTGTTGAAGGTACATTACAAATTGTTAGTTTGAACAAGATACAACTTTTGAGGTTGCATCTATTGGGAAACTTCATAAGCTTCCAATAAAATAGATTCATGATACATTTGTTAGAAAACTCCCTTACCAGTTCAACTTTGCTAGTTTGAACAAATAGACATTGCTACAACGTTTGAGGTTGCAACTTTTGGGAAACTTTATTAGCTTCCAATAAAAGAGATTCATGATACATTTATTAGAGTTGATGTTTAATTTATTCACAAAAATAACTAAAATAGAACATCTTTTACGATTACTAAAAATGAGCAACTTTAATTGTAAATCTCTATAGTCAATATGGTATCATGGATAATGTCAAAATGAGTAAATTAGAAAAAATATATGGTGCAAGAGTTTATTGGAAATAATATTTTAAATGTAAGGAAATTATGGAGCATAAATTGTCAAGAAATGAGCCCAACTAACATAGATGAAAAAGATAAAATTGAGGACAGTGATAGAGACAATGACAATAATTGGTACCAATGCATTAGATGAAAATATCCCAAAAGTTCAAGAACAATGCAAGATATTTGATGGAGATTGAGACACTAGCAATAAGCAATATGGATGTAGTAAATGAACTTATCCTATAAGTTCAAGATGCATAATCATCTAATCCATGGGAAATACTAATAATCTATACAATGGTCCAAATAAAATTGATATGTGCACACGGCAATAGTAAAATCAAGACAGATACAAGAGAGTAAGAGTGCAATTATTTTTAGGTATACATATAATCTACACTCTTCTTTGTTCTTATACAAGAGTACAAGTATAGATTTATGGTACAAAGTGGTGTCATTGTCCAAAAGTGTATGCACACAGGGTGTTACTATACATTCCTTAAAATCTAAATTGCTTAAACTTAAACAAATAACATGTTACAACATGTAAATGGACTTATTTAACTATGTTATCAAGTCCCCAAACTTTAGAATATGATCAATCCTCTTGTTCAATGCGACCTTTGGAATTTGTGAGGTAGCCCTGCACGAGGCCGTGAGCATTCTAATGGAAGGTATCACACTAAATGTCCACCCTGGTGATAAGGATCAATCACCCAAAGTAGTGATCCCAATGAGCTTTAACTAGATTCAACTAGTAGTCAAATATGACATCTCCTTTAGGGTCTAGTGCTCCCCTCTAATCCTCTCTTACACGATTTCTAAGCTAGGTTTCCCATCAACTCAATTGGTGATCATGACAACCATATGGCATGAATGGGTTAAGTGATAAATAACAACAATCTTCCCCCAATGTGTTCAACCCTTACCCCTTAGATATGTTGCCTAGGTAGTTATGGAAATTAAGGCCCAACAAACTCCCACTAGATTTATGTCTACATTCCTAGGGCCTATTTAACTTTAAACTTTCATTATTTCGATAGTCTACATGGTCTAATTAAAAAAATAATATATCCAAAGAAATAATTTATATTAAGTTGGAGAAAGATAATAATGACTAATACATGAATGTAAGGATATTTACTCTCCCCGCATCTCCCAATGCAGGGACCCTTCATATTCCATTGCTTAGCTTCTCTGTGAGTTTTATATCATGGTTCAGGTTACACCCATCTTCCAACTAATGCGAGTGTGGGTCTTGAACAATAATCAATCATTTATTAATGTAAATAATAACACATCTGCGATTCAACCATAACCAACTAGTAATAATTTTAATATTTATAGGATTATTACATCAATGTGCTCACTAACTATGCAAAGGGAGAAGACCTTGCCACCTAGATCTTAGAAAAATAAGGATATATATAATATTATTAGGGTGGTTATTGTTTGCTTATTATTGAATATATCTTTAATTGTTATTTAATTGGATTAAATGATTATCATTGGCATTACTAGTTAATTGATTTTGGTTAACATTAGTTTCAATACATATGGATGTGGTAATAAAAATCATACTAACATTATTTAGACACGAGGAGCACCCTGGGCCATGACATAAAACTTAATGGGAAGCTAAGCTATGGAACACTAAGGGTCCATGAGCTGGACTTTGGTAGAGATAGCGTGGTGGGATCCTTGATATAGACCTAACAACCCCCAGACATAGACGTCCCCCATATAGTAGAGATGTTCAAATGTCCCTCGATCGTCTTAGGGATCTCTAGACATCCCCTATCCCAGTCGTTCCCATGTAGCACTAGATCTCCAAAAACAAAATATTTACTCACTAGTTCAACATTCTAACCATGAAAAATATTATCTTTGTAATTCATGTCAGAAGACTATATAGTATGTTTTTGTAATGACGAATAATGACAACAACAATTTTGACTCCCATGTTTGGTAGGTTCTTGAACTGTATATATATATTTTTTTTCATGGGGTATTAATATCCATTTAAACAAGGTATATCGAACTTTTTATCTAAGAATTGTTACTACTATGGAGTTGCACTATTATCTTCTGTTTTAAAAAAATTATATTTTCAAAATTTCAATATTTTATGTCATCCACGGAGAAACTTGGGGATACCTTCCAGCAGTCCCTGAAACACATCCCCTCATCCTCCAAACATGGTGCAACATCGAATAAATCTAGCAGAATAATAAGTACCAAAATGCAACAATCATTTTCATAATTTTGACGGTACAATAACACAACCATGAAATATACCCAGCGTAAGCCATTTGAAGGTACATAAAGCATGAGAGAATGCTGACAAAAGATCATCATTGACCGACTTATTTGACATATTTGCAGTTACATCCCGAAATGTTGCTAGTCTCATTTTCGTTATCCCACATCTCCCAAGTGAACTAAAAGAATCATCCCTTCTCATATTGATTTAAGACGAAAGCTTCAAGAGTTGAAGCTGATCACTTAGTATTTGCTTTCTATTGAGTGCAAACTAACGTTAAATAGGGCTATGCAAGCTTCACGGAATTCCATTTCCTGAAGGAATTACAGCAAGAATAGCTAAGCAACCTACAACGTTATAAAAAGATGTAAAACTAGCATTTGGAAATATTCCAAACATGCTCAACCAATCATAACAGTCCATTTCCTTCTTGCAGGTTTGTGCCAAATAATTAACATTGGAGATTCATCGAAAAAGGAAACAGATGAAATATTGTAAGGGAAATACCACTAACGAGAAAATTTGAAGGGAGTATACAACTCAATCAAACATTAGCAATAAGCTGGTTGGCATTTACAACAGACCTGTATAGATTACCTAATCATGAATAAGACAAATGAGATGTCAGCATTTTACTAGTCGTACTATAGCCTACTTGAGAAGTGAGTACAGAAGCAATCTGCAATTTTTCCTTTCTATGTTTTCAAGGGTGCTTTTTTCTCTCTGTCCGCGATTCGAGCAGGACCTGTTGTATGTGACTTAAAACGCCCTCTGCCTTCTTCTTCCTTCTCCTGTATTGCAGATAGAAAGTATGTTACTTAATGATTGCCTGTCTACCTGCCTAGTCTCCATGTTTGTATAAAGCAAACACTCATTTATGTATTCTACATGCCAATAAAACATTAAAATGCACGAAATTTCCCTGGTTGCTATATTTTGAGGCTACTTTGGCAGTAAACAATTCTTGGAAAATCACTCGTTACTGGTAATTAGTTTAAGAGCAAAACATTTTTATAGTCAAGGAATGGAAAAAACATTTTTTTGTTCAATAATGTCAATCCTTCTGCATACTGTTTCTAATTGGACATGCACAAAAAAAGAAATTAAAAAGAACTGTACACAATAACTCTGGTAAAATAAGATTTGTCGAAAGACAAATGATACTTGATTGATGAGAGATGATGATACAATAAACATAATAGTAGTTTTATATACAGTAGCATCTTTCTACACAGAATGTTTCCAACTAGGTTCTTTGACCTATTTTTTCAGTAACATAATACATTCTTATGAGCTACATGTTTTTCTCATGTTAACTAAAATATTCTTTCTTGCGTGACCAGTGACCTGTCTGTTTGGGTATAATTCTATTATGCATAGACTCTGGCATAATCCAGTGTTCCGTGCCATAGGATAGATATTTTGATTAGATTGTAAAGCTCGAGGGTCGACAGCTGCCTTGATCTCATTTTTCACTTCCAGATTCCATTTAAAAGTTATCCAACTTAATGATGCTAGGCAAGGCCAAGAACTCTACGCTTTCATTGTTGAGACAAGTTGATGTAATGATTACATGAAAAAACATGTATGGCATTTATATAATTATGGTAACCCTTCATGTACAATCATGTCTCTGTAGGTTGTACCTTTTAATAATTACATATAATTTACATTATACCCTAAGTTCTATGTTTGCATCAAGGCTGTTGGGAGCGCGGAGCGGGAGCGGGAGCGGGAAGCGCATATTTTCAAAAATCTCCGGGAGCAGGAGCGTTTCGGGAGCGTTTTTTATATAATACATAAAAATATATAT
>JZKD02S1672738.1:878242-889145 GCA_000966675.3 Picea glauca
GGGGGGGTGCTCCCCCGCAGCTCTAGTTTGCATATCTATATATGTTATTTTATATTCACAACATTGCCTCTCCCTTCAGAAAACATTATCCTCAAAGCATTCTCAAAAGAGTAGTCTATGGACGATTCACTTTCTGAAGTGTCCCGCCTAGTCCTTCCATTGTCTGTAGGGGAGGGTTGTTTTAGTTCTGGAACTTAGTTTGAATGCTTCCAAGGTTTGCTTGTAACTTGGTTATAATGCTTCAAAGTTCATCTATTTCGTCTCTTAATACAGTTTTTTGGTGATCACTAATAAGATGCTTTCTTTGACATGTAGATGGTTTTTCCTTGACACTTTAACTTTATTTCTTTGTTAATTGTGACAAGCCTCCCATGACAAAAAGTTTCTTATCCATTTAGCTTATAATGCTTTCCATGCCACTTGAATTCCATGGATTGCTCTTGGAGGTTCCTGGTGTAAGTACCTAGTTGTATGAACTATTCAACGCCTATTACCATACCCATTCTATCATGTCACATAGTGTAAAACCCTGGTTTTAGTTTGGAACTTTGGGTTTGTACACAAATTTTATGGCATCTTCCTACTCCTTTGATTTGTTGTCCATCAGTGATCTTAACTGTGAGATCCTTGGTAGGATATACAAAAAGGTTTAATTTCTTAGCAAAATTGATGTCTATGCTAGTATGCAGTTATGTGTGCCATAATTACCAGTGTCGGTACATCCCTATTTTTTATCATTGTTGAAAAAACCACCATCAGTAAACAATCAACAAGGGTTCCGAATACAACTTCTCGACAACATTGGCAAAAAAATTAGAAAAAATCGGCAAACCACAGCAAGCATTAAAAAATACAAAACAAATTCAGTTTTTTCTATTTTTTAAACATATAAACCAACAATAACATCAAATAAACACATTGGCACAAATATATGGAAAAAGCACCGAGATATATGATATAGTGGATGCCAAATCAAAAAAGATACATCAAAGTCAATACTAAATCTTGAAGCTAATCTTGAACCTCGATAGTTGTCCAATCAAGTACTCAAAAGTTGAAAACCAATACAAAATGACATCAAATATATAAATGTATCTCATCGTCGTGAGTCATCTACAATGACAAGTCTAGCAGCTAGCTATCCAGTATCAATTCCTTCTTCGCCTTTTATGGGTAAGGGTAATGGCTTGTTTGCTACTAGAAGTTCCTGCATCATCTATATGTTGAGATTTGGGTACCTTGGAAAGTGGTCCCCTTGTGTTTGTGAGTACACAAAGGGCAAAATATTTTACCCTTATCCTTTGTTTTATGTTATAAAGTCACTTTGACTTTATTACATCATTAATGACAAAGTACTTTAAGTTATAAACTCACATTGACTTTATAAAGTCATTAGTGAGGAAAAGGCAAACTATTGAAACTTAAGTGAAAAATGAGATCTAATCTCATCCATTCATTTTGGAGATTGGCCTAGATCTAATTTGGGCCATTGGTTTCCTAGGTTAGCCTAAGGATGAGGCTAAAGGAGGCAAAGGGGAAAAAGTGAGATTTATTGTTCACTTGGAGATTAGAGTGAATGCAAAGAGAGGAGAAGTGAGGGTTTGGAGACGACAAGTGCACCTTTGAGAAGGAGAGGCGCAAAGCTTGAGGAAGGAAGCTAGCTAGAGTGTGTGGGCACACCTTGAGAGGAGAGGCGCATGCATGCTTGAGGGCGCACTTGTGGAGAGTGTTGGATGCGGGCGCACTTGTGGAGAGTGTTGGGGTGCATTTCTTGAGAAGAGGAAGGGGCACATCTAGCAAAGCAAGTGAGGGTGCACTTGAGTGGAAGAAAAGGGAGCAAAGGAGGAGGGTGCATCATCTTGGGTGCATTCTCCAAAGCTAGCAGGCACAACAAGCAAAATAAGCAAGGGCGCAAAGGCTAACGAAAGGGGCGCATTTACCAAGGAACTCCAAAGCAAGCTTGGGAAGAGCTTGCTATTGTATCAGGTTCCTTTGCACATTTACTTGTTGTAGCATTTGCTTTGAGATCTCCATAATACATCTACTCTCTTACTAGTTTTCCCCATCGGGGTTTTTCCAGGGTCATGTTGACCAAAAACACTTGTGTTCATTTGTCATGGTTTGCTTATTTACTTATCAGCTGTAGGTGTTAAAGATCCTAGAGGGTATTTACTGCTTTTGTGGAGTTTTATGTGTGCTAATTTGTATAGAAAAAACCTCCTATTTAAATCCTTAAAACAACATCTACAAATGGGCAACAAATCACTTCCCAAGGGGCAGAAATATCAGACTTGTTGGCTGTCACAAACAGCAAGAAAAACAGTTTGAAATTACCTCGAACTTAGTGCCCAACAAGAGGTCACAAGACAGGCCTGTTGGGCAGCCTATAGGAACCTCAAAATTTCTTCACTATCTAGCATCAACTGGTGGGTGTAGCTGTATCAATCTTTGTAAAAGTTGGTTCTAATGTTGCCACATCATCCTCCATGATGTCAAATTCTTCCTTCGCCCCCCACTCTTGCTGCTCCTACCCTGCCCCCTATGCTTGTGTTCCTGCTCCTCCTCCTCCTCCTCCTCTAACTATGCAAGTGCCTCCTCCATAATAGGTGCCTTGTACTCTAGAGTCTACCGTCCACTCAAACTGTTGATATTATGGTAGCTGCGGGAGGTATTTACCTCCACGTGTAACCCTGACAAGAATAGAATATTCCGGGAAGCAAGAAGAAACCCTAAATAGTTGGTTAATAACCCTAAAAGACAAGTTGGCTCAAGAGAATGATTTGTATCAAGTTATTGGCCTCTAAGAGAAGAAGTCGGCCCAGTTAACTGACTTGGAGGACTATAAATAGAGGGTTCTTGAGCTCATTTGTACTCACCTCTCATAACTGCATAAGGCAGTGGTGCACAAGTTTGAAGAAGAGTTGCAGCTACAACTGACAGATTTCGGTTTTGACTTGGACTCTCTTTTGGTTATGGTTTGGACTTTCTGCTTGGCCCCTATTGGTTATTCTTGCTTGGTGCGTTATCCCTGGAGAGAGGTGCGCCACCTTGTTTGGCTATTAAGCCTAGGGATTGCTTCCAAAATAATTCTCTGTCAAGGTTAAGGTGCTCGGGGGTGGCTTCGGCCTATGGTTGGGTGACAATATTGTTATATTGCCTATGGTTAAACGAGCACATCCATTACTTTCTAACAGGTTATGGGCCCACACTATCTTCAGACAGTCTAACCACTGGAAGATAGATTGGGAGGATTTTCTCAGTTACAGTTGCAGTTTTTGTTGCAGCAACGAAACCCTAACCCTCTCGTTGACGCACTTTAAGTGAAGAGTTTGACCTAATTTCTGGATAGACTAGTGCGCCCTGTTATCCAGCAATTTGCACAAGCTGGATTTCTTGAAGAGCCGCCAAAGAATGAGCAATCAATGCTCATATGACAAAATTCAGGGTTCAGTCGGTCTTGCAAAAGACCTCCTTTTTCTGCATTTCCAACATTGTAATAAATGTCCTAAGTATGAGAGATTGTAAAAAGCTATTGGCCACCCAAGACCAGGAGAGAGCACATACTTTGGAGTGTTTTTTTTCTACTTGTTAATTATTTTTTCTGCTTGCCTTAGTGAACGATTAAATAATTTCTGAGTTTTTTCACTCAAAAGACTTAGCTCCAAAGCCGGAGTTTGTGTTGGCAAGCAGGTTTTGGCATGAAAAATCCAATGTCTAGTGTCTGAATGTATACAAGCTCATACTAGGACATAGTGTCTGAGTCATTTGGAAATTGCGGCTAGGTTTGATAGGTTTTTTTTAAGTTTTCAGTGAATTAATTAAATTCCCACAAAAATGGAATTTATTAATTTTGAGTCAATAAATGTAAAAAATATGGCATCAAACATTGTCAGATGCCATATTTACAGTCGTTTTCCAATCCAGAGTATGATGTAAACCCCTATTTCTATCTTTCGAGACTAAAAAGTGATTATTATCACTAAAAAATCAATTTTACTCGAAATTTATGGAAAATGGGTAATTTAATTAATCTCCTAAATTTTAGGAGAACTAGGGAACATGATTGAGACATGTTTTTTCATGTCCCTAGTTGACTGAGGCCTAAAGGCGAGTTAGTTAAGGGAGAAGTCGACTTGATTGAGATGACATGGAGTGGGAGGAGATCCCAATGAGGGAACTCAACTCTCTCTCCTAAGTGGCGCATTCCCAAACCCTAGCACATCTATTAAGGGACCCACGCCTCACTTAACTAACCCATCACTCCCCCTTACACCCACTCTCACTTCCCTTCACTTGCCTCCACTCCCATTTCACTCCACTCCCTCTCCCCTTTACCTAACACCTCTCCACTCCACTCCCTATTCACTCCCACGCATCTCCTCTTCACTCCCATGTAACTCCCTCATATCCTCACGCATTCCTAAACCCTAAACCTAACCCTAGCGCATGCATTACTTAGGGATTGTCACCTCCCATTCCTATTTAAAAAAGGGTCGACCTCTCCTTTAGTTAGTGAATCTTGGGCAAGCAAGCATTGCAATGTTGTATCTTCTTATGAAATAATAAAGACTTTGAAGCTAGCTTTGGTGTGTGGAGTCATTGTGTGGATGGATGTTGGATATATGAGGTGATGTTGTTTTGATTTTTTATGCATAGTATCTTTGCTATTTGGCTAATCATAGGGATGTTGTTATCTAAATGGAGTAAGTTGTTTAATTTGTTTATTATGCAATTTACTTGTTGATCTATACTCAAATATTTAATAGCATGTGTGTTTTTGCTTAAACTAATGTTCTCTTGAAGATTGTTCTGTAGAGAAACACCAAATACAGGAACTTGCAGGTATCCATTTTCTAGGTAGCACCAATCTCTTGGAGAGGTACAGGAGCTCGATTGCTTCCTCTCTTCTTTCCAAGGAGTTCTTCAAGAAGGCATTCACCCTCTTCTTCTTCGCATCAAGGAGAGCCCCATAGTTCATTCTTCAAGCTCAAGCGACAACTCAAATATGATAAAACTCTTTCCCCTACTCACTTTTCTTTGATTGCATGCAAGTTAGAATAAGTCAATATCTATTTCTTAAACATCTAAATATTTGCATGCAAGTTAGAATAAGTCAATATCTATTTCTTAAACATCTAAATATTTGCATGCATGGTTTGCTAGATCTAGGCTAAAATCTATCACTTTTAAAGGTAGATCTAGACAAATTTGAAGCATTTTACTTGATCTTTTTCATCTAAGTTTTAGGTCAAGATTTTTTCTTAGTTTAAATTGTTTATAGAGCTGTTTAGAGATAGTAAGTTTGTTGTCCTAAAACAGAAAACAGAAATCTTTAAAAAGAGCCTAAGTTAGGATAGTTTAAAGCCTCAAAAAAGCCCTAAATTTCACCTTTTTCCTTAGAAAAAATTCCTAAAATTTTGGTAAATTTTTTGAGTTGTTTAGAACTCTTTTCTATCATTTCTAACTTAATATGTTTGTTGTTTTGTTGCAGCAAGTACAGATCCAAGAGGAGATTCCGCTCGTTTTGGGTGAAATTCAAGTTTTTCAAGGACCCTGGGGGGTTGTGACTTCGTCAAAACGAAGTGTCTATTTTCTATTCTTTCTTCTTGTACTCCTTTTAAATATCCATCAATAAGGATCCCTCTTCTTCTAAAAGAGCTAAAAGCTCAAAGAGAACACTAAGTTCTCCATTGTAATAAGTAATAAAAGCGGGCCTTTTGTGCCCAGTTTCTTCATCCCCTTAGGGGGATTTGTGTTGTGGCTTTCCTTTTTTTCTCTTTAAGTTGTGCATGCCTAAATCTAATAATCAATTACACAAGTCAAGCAGTATCAAACACACTACAACACTCTAACTTCATGCATGTTAAACCACTTCTCAGATTTCTCATGCAATTTTAGTTCAAGTAATTTTCCTTCTTCTTTCAGTTTTGCAACAACATTTCAAACAATATCTTGTTGATCTCTATCTCAAATACAAAGCAGGGTATATAAACTTATGTGTTGCAATTCATTTCTTTCTTTCTTTCAAAGTGTTTGTGCAAGTGCCTCAATTACAAAGCAGGGTGTGTGATCTCTCTTTTCATTTTCACCAAAGTAATTGAACATTGCTAGTATAATTAGGGCAATCTCCAAGTGGTACTATTCGTCTAAAACCACTACCCTGGGTGGAGTGTGTCAAATCACCTGGCAACTCGCCTTGTTCGATCTGCGGCACACTTAGTCAGCAAGTTTTAGATTGGTGAATAATACATAAGGGGGACAAACACTTTCACTAATTAATTACAAAATTAACCTTAATAAAATCTTCGATCTACACTGCCCACGACTCCTTTTAAGGCACTGGTTAAAACATACTGTCAATCTTTCTTATGTGAGTAGTTTTACTTATGCATGTTATCTAATCTCTATATTTCTCTTGATTATTACAGTGGTTGTATCCTTTTGATATATAAATGTTTCATGAACAAATGTTCTTTATGATGATATATGCTAAGTAGTGTGATCAAATTTTATTTTTCAGCATTAAACTCCTAGGCTAAAGTATTTTTCTTTCTTAGTTTAGAAAAGCCATAGTTTTCTTTTATAGGGACTACCCCCCTTGGCTTTGCTAGGAGTTGGCCTAGATGGCGGAGTTGAGGATCAAGTGACAACACCTTGACTCGAGACTTGCCCCCAAGGACACACTAAGTGGATTGAAGGTTTCTTCTACGTTACCCCAAGTGTGTATTAGGACGGTAGCACGCCCTAGCCTAGCGCATCTCCTGGTACTCTCAGAAAGCTAAGACGTCAAGTTTGAGTTTTTGGTCAAAATCAAGGGTTGACCAAGTCATAGCAGTTATGACTCTATGAAGTCAAAAAACAAGTTAGAAGGAACTTCTAACTTCAGAGCATGGAAGACAAGAATTGACCTCATCCTTGCCAAAAATAAAGTGTTGGATATCGTGAAAGGAAAGATCGTGGAACCACAGTTCGAAGAAGGAAAAAAGAAGGAACCTCTGAAAGTTGTAGTTTTGGAGAAGTTCAAAGACAGTGACATCAATGCCATGAGTATCATAGTGGACTCTATAAAGGACCACTTGATACCCTACATCTCCCATCTTGACTCATCTAAGAAGATGTACGATGCCCTAACAAACCTCTTCTCAGTCAGAAACATTGGACAAGTAATGAGTCTGAAGAATGAGCTCTATGACATGAAAATGAATAATGATGACAACATAACATCGTACTTTGTGAGAATCTCTCAATTAAGAGATCAACTACAAGCTATTGAAGAAATCATTTCAGAGAAAGAACTGGTAAATATAGTACTCAACGGTCTTCCCAAGACATGGGATGCATTTGCCGCAAGCATGAACACAAGGAAGCATTATCCTACATTTGAAGAACTTTGGACTTGTTGTGCACAAGAAGAATCAAGGATTAGTGCAAAAGAGAAACCTCAAAAGAAATACGATGATCAAGCCTTCACAGCAAGGTTCAAGAATTTCAGGAATAAAAAAAAGTTTGGCTCAAGGAAGAAGCCAAATCAAGAGAAAGATATGTCAAAAATACAATGCTTCAACTATTGAAAATATGGTCACTACAAGAATCATTGTCCCGAGCTAAAGAAAAGGAAGGAAACACACGAAGCATTAGTTGTCGAAAAAAGGAAACCCTCAAAGAAGACCAAGCAGGATAAAACAGACTTCTTCTTCTAAGACAAGGTAACAATATTCTTCGTAGTTCTTGTACATACCACGTTTACATAGTTTCTGTACATATTTTGCATATCTATTTCTTAGAAGATAAGATGATCAAAGAGAAACAATACCTATAGAAGAATGACAAGATAAGGATTGATATCACGATGACTCTAAGATAAGCAATACACATGGAAAGATGAAGTACATTGACAACCCCTGATAACAATTCATGTGGAAGCTATCAACATAAATAACAGCAGCAAAATAAGTCGAAATCAAAATCAAACTTGAAGAAACCTGGAAGAAATAAAAACAGAAAGAAGTCAGTAATAAAGAGGAAATTGGAAAAAGACTTGTGACACTTTGCAAAAGGCAATAAGAATGCAGACGGAAGCGTGGACTCTCTTAGATGGAGGGAGTCGATTATATAATTCCAAAAGAAGAGCATGCATTCATGCATGAAGCAAGGATTAGGAGGGAGATAATCCTAAACAATATGATCCATTGAGGATTATGAAGTATCTATCCATGTTCCCATCAATGGTAGCAGCCATGAAAAGCAGCACGTGTTCAATTTGACTTTAGAAGAAATTTTCTTTGAAAAGAAGCCTTAAAGCAGTCATGGGTGTCCATCCACATCCATGATCCTATGATGAAAGGAAGAAGTCGGAATCTTAAAGGCATGGAATCTATAGAAAACTCCATGGACCCAAGAGCTAAAGAGAAACATGAAGAAGAATCCAAGAGAGAAAGAAAAGCCAGAACAACCAGTCATTATATTGAGAATCACAAGACTACCAGTTTGGTCTGAACCCTTTAGAAGCAATCAAGCAAAAGAAATGGAAGTTCTGATAAAGAACAGTGTATGAAAGACTCACGAATGGAAGCATTGCGAGATCCAGAACTAAAGGTTCTCCCAGATGGAGGGAGAAGACTATGATGATAGCTTGTTCCAGTAACCAGACATACCTGAGCCATTATATCTCATACATTATCCATGGGTTGGAGCATACATCAAATGAATACAAGGACTGTTCTCCTCAACAGAGTAATTGAACAAAGAAGAGCATAAAGAGCAACCTCAAGGTTTTCAGGTATACCAGAAAGAGACCCTTGTATGTGGATGGAAAAAGATCTTGTATAGATTCAAACAACTTGGTGCAAGGCCTCCAATGCACAACAAAAGCGTGGTGAAAAACTTTCTATAACAAAGATATTGTATCAGAATGGTTACTCAGAAGCAGGGTTGTCGAACAATCTCCCTCCCCCAACGGTCCGGACACCAAACAACGCACTGACCCGTGCTCCCGACCTCCTGAACCGTGCTTCTGCATCCTTAACCACGCTCCCTGCCAAATGTCGAACCGTCGACACTCCCCCCAGCTCCCGAACCACTCCCTCGCGCACTCGAACCTGCAGACAACGCTCCGAAGACGCTCCAAACCGCGCTCCCTCCACGCTCTTAACCGTGCTCCCCGAGCGATCCCGAACCCACGTGGTCGCTACCCGAAAAATGGCTGCGAAAAGTTCATTTTTTTGGTGTTTTTTTTTCTTTTTTTTGCTTTATGGGTGGGCCCTATTATCCCCACTTTTTCGAGATAACCAGCAGATAATGTCTCGAGGCCCACAGGTCCTAGACATGGAGTACCGAGAGCAGGATTGACTTGAGCATGGCCCAGGAGGGCCCATCCTTTTCTTCTTCCATCAGTTTTGTCTTGTCAATAGCAGCAGCATCCATCACCATCGGCTTGTTCCTGTAACTAGTCCAAGTATCATGGTATGTGTCACCTTTGATCATTGAAACCTTTAAATATATGCATCTGATTCCTCTTATCTCTAACAACTGCTTGGATCTTACATTAGCCCACTTGACCATGCTTGGGGAAATTGACAGGGTGCCCTAGCAAGCCTGTGCCCATAGGTCTTGGTTTGCCACTGGGAGAATTTCTGAAAAGCCATCGTCTGCTCCCATCATCGCACCACTGTTTCATCTTATCTCCCGCTCATTTATCCCATTCCCCTTGTTCGGGCATTGGGTTGACCTATTTACAGGAATGCACCTTATCTCGTGCGAAGAAGGGGCTAAAGGCCCAGAAGGTAAATGCAGTTGGTAAAAGACAAAAGCCTAGAAATAAAACATCGAGATGCTTCGCCCAGGGATTCCCGAGAAGGCAGTAAAAAGCCTCTCAGCAAGAAACAAGAGGGACCCGAAAAACAACAAAACAAGGCCTAGTCAGAGGATAGGGGGTCTCATCACGAGCCAGCCTATTAGGTCCATGGGTACCTAATAGTATGACATTGCCACCATCTGGTTACCATGCAAGGGCAGTGACCTTTGGTTGCATGGCCAAGGGAAAGGGGGTCTCATCACAAACCAGCCTTCTCATCTCTATGAAAGTACTTGTGGGTAACGCTGTCAGCTCCGGTCACCATGCCAAGGCAGTGTCCCCTGGTTAGTTCTTGAACAAAAAGAAAAGCAAATAAAAGAATAAAGGCAAAAATGGGTTTGGAAAAAATGCATCCATGACGGGTACAACTCGCCTTCTACAAAGGCACCCACAGGTAACACTTATGCATCCTTGGCCCTCACTGCACCGACATGTTTGGATATCCCTAGCCACATCACCTCACTTACATGTCTTGGATGAGATCTTTCTGGAAACTTTACCTTTCTTGTGCACACTAGCCCAATAGGACGCCTTGACCTTTTCTCCAATCTTGTATTGAAGGTTTTTGTAATGTCTTTGAGCTATTGACTGATGTATTAGGGGTTTTATGCATATGTTTAATAATATTGATGATGAGATGTGATTGACATTGCTATGATCCCTGTGGCTAATGAGCCCATGGAGGGCGTAGCTTTTGATGCAGGACCATGCCCGGCGAACAGGTACCATTTGGACCGGTACACATGGGGAGACAACCAGTTCGGACCTCCATGGGGATGAAGAGCCCACCAGATGGATGCTGAGACCCCATCAAGGGGCAGAGACAGGACAAAGCTTGATCAGGGGTTTTGCACATGAAAGGAAGAGGACGTCCCACCAGAGACACTCCGGCAAGATTAGACCTAGGGGGAATGACCCCTTTTTAGTGGAACGCTAGCCTTGGAAAGCTTAGGACATCCCCATCTTCACCATGACGTCATCCAGCTTCATGGACACTTTTGGAGGCAGACTGGGCAGCAGTGGCACGTGTGGCATGTTGGAGAGGCCCCT